>BGPR01015051.1:17809-37642 GCA_013235015.1 Araneus ventricosus
GAGTTCTCCATCTTAAACTCACTTGCTCTAGATCTAGTGGTCTTTGGATCTAGCGCCAGTAATACTCACACATATTTCTATTATTAATTTTATAAATAATGCCGCGAAGAACAATTTAAACACTCTTAGGAGTTCTCCATCTTAAACTCACTTGCTCTAGATCTAGTGGTCTTTGGATCTAGCGCCAGTAATACTCACACATATTTCTAGTATTAATTTTATAAATAATGCCACGAAGATCAATTTAAACACTGTTAGGAGTTCTCCATCTTAAACTCACTTGCTCTAGATCTAGTGGTCTTTGGGTCCAGAGCCAGTAATACTCACACATATTTCTATTATTAAAATTATAAATAATCTTTGCTTACACAAGACACAAAGGAATGGTTTATGATGGGAAACATGCAATAATACAGAACTACTTTTTTTATCCGAGAAATGAAATTACGAGCATTCCATTAGATATTGTTTAGAATCCTATTTGTAAAACATACTCGAGAAAAAAAGAATGTTTGCCTTCGTCATCTGCCAGAAAGCTCTCCGTGCAGAAATAAACACAGTTTATATTTACCTACGATGAAATAGAATATCTTATACGTTAATAATATTTCTATATAGGACAATGAATAGCAGTGATATGGACGTTAACAATCGATTGACATTTTACGATTTGTGAGTCATGTTTATGAGAACATCGATTCGGTAAACATATTCCAATTTATTGCAGGTAGACGTATGTAAAACTAGCATTAGAAGAAATATTTAGGCCGAATTTCTGTATAATTCAAATGCTATCCAAAGTAACTCCCTATTTTTCGTGAGTAACTATTTTTATGATGAATATTCATATCTATTCCATGCAATGTCCGGTTTCTTTCTTTCTCTCTCTTAACAACTCTTATTAAAAAATAGAATTTGAAGTATTCTCATCTCTTCTTTAAGACCTGGGCCGTAAATAAAGAACGCCGATAACATTTCGATTCAAAATTCACCTTATTCTCGCAATGCCACTTTTTCAGTTCAAACGTTTCAGAACGTAATCATACTGTCTGTCTGCCACGAGAACTCTGCCCGCCAAGTTGTCTCGTTGACGGCGGTCGCTATAGAAACAGGTTATCGTAGGAGGAATCCATTTCGAGTAGGTAGAGGTTCATTCAAGTTTGTTACATTGGCGCAGTTAGCTCCAAATGGGAAGGAACGTGCAACTGCGGCGAAACCGAGAAGACGAATGATCAACTACCGCCGCAAACTGTCGCCAAGAATAAGATAAAACCCCGACTTCCGTCGGATTCCTCCTATTCGAAATGGATCTTCCCTAACATAACCAGTTGCTATAGCTACCGCCGTCAACTGGACAACTTGGCGAACAGAGTGATCGTGGCGGAGAGACAGAACGTAAAATTACGCACATTTGTCCAATGTACGAAGCTATTTTAATCTCGAATTATGCGTCAAATATTATTATTTCTTGAAAGATGATATTTAAATAAAAATCTGAGTGATCTCTCACCATTATTTCAAATTCACAGGGCGGTCAAAAAGTATATTGTTACGAAACTGTAATATTGATTCCCTGCCATGTTAGTCTTATGGTTGGAAAGAGAGATTTACAGAAGTTTCTACTAGATATCTGGGAGGCCTAGTCATTGGCGACAAACTTGGCGCCCATTTGGCGACAAAATGAAGATTCTCGAAAATACAAGAAGTTTGACTCTATCTCTATTAGGAACCAAGATATCGAGATTCTTGTGGAAAATTCCATGTGACGTCACGCTCAGTCGGAAAGGCCATAAATACAGAGCTGCTCAAACGATGGAACGTCTTTGGAGTTCTGTACCCAGCGCGAATTGGTCAACTGTTGGACGCTGAGAGCTTTGAGCCATTGCTATTGCTGTTATTATGAGTGATTCCCTGTCTGCTTGTGTTGCTAATTTGTATAAGTGCCGTTTTCCTTGCTATCTGCGCTTCGTGCTTTTGCAATATTCGGGGAATAAAGCGCCGTTCTCCATTATCCTGCTTGTTAGACTGCTTTCATGTAACCGGTCTGACATCTTTCATACACCTAATCGGACTATTTTCGTAACAATATGCATACTTTTGAATAACAATTACATAAAAAAGCATGTGTCGAAGTTTCATAATTCAAATGAATTCATCAGAACATAGAATTTTGCCAATTATCAGAAACGTTCGAACTTTTAGTCGTTCCTGTCCAGGCATTGCTTTGTCTTATAAAACCAGCGGGAGTGACCTCCCCTAAACTTTCTCGTATACTTTTCAAACATTCGTCATTTCACTTCCCCCTGCGTTGATAAAAAGTTCGAACCAACTGTAACCCAGAATGCAATGACTATCAGAAGGTTTTTCACTGTTGATTATAGTGATAGTAAAATATTGAAGTGAAGAATCATATTCAAAAAGATACGTATGTATTAAAACTTCGCAATATTTATTTTTTTATCAAACTCTAGCAATGCAGGTTCCGTGTGCGGAGAAGAAAACAGGACAATAGCTTTCTCGCTGAATAGCTTGCGCATGCGCAGAGATTGCTTCCAGTACGCCAGTAAAACGAGACGGCCTAAATGTTTGCTTTCCTACAAAATCTCGCCGCCAGAATTGGTTTTTGGCAAACTGACAAGTTTTCGGAGTGTCCCTTCTTTGCACAGGCATTTCTACCACTACGCATGCGCATGGAGTTAAACAAGTATGCGATTGTACAGACCAACAGACAGTCAGATCGTTGACGGATTTGGCCCAAAATTTTATACGGACCTACATTCATGACGATAAAACTGTGTACCAAATTTTATCCATCTAGCTATTCAAGTTTTTGAGTTATAGTGTTCACATGACTTCGGGCATACAGACAGACAGACTTCCCGTTGACGGATTTTGTCCAAAATTTGATAGAAACTTACAAATTATGCTTAAAGACCACATACCAAATTTCATCCCCGTAGCTCTAATAGTTTTCGAGTTATCGTGTTCACAGACAGACAGACATAATTCCAAAATTGTGTTTTTCGGACTCGGGGAGGTGTAAAACGTGGAGATTCGTCAAAATCTCGGGTTCGAATTTATTGACGATTACAATACTTTCTCTTTGTATACTTCGTATACGAGGAAGTAAAAAGCTTAATCTTGAATCAGCCATTGCCACACCTAAAAAAAATGAAAAATTAGTATATTAGAATCTTGATACTTCCAATAACTGGCAAGATACTTAATTGCCATTAATTAATATGACATTATGATATTTTTAATATATAATAAGTAATATAATAATTGTTTAATTAGTAATCGATGTATCAGTTTTTGAGACGCCCTATATGCCCGAATTTAATGAAACAATACTCTGGATATTCGTTCACTTGTTATTTTGCAATCGTTGGTCAAATTGCATCAGATGCAAGAGCATGCGTGACAAATATTTTCACAATTTTCGTAATGAATCAGATTATGTAAGTTACTGACGCAAAAAAACCATTTCGTGACTTGAAATTTGTTTATTTAAACAAAGCAACGGAATCTCTCGTGAAACAAAAGTATCTTACGATACGAGTTGTGCACGTTTCCCTCTTCCCGATAACACAGCGATATGTTATCATACTCGTGATAACACCAATTCCGGCAATGCTTTCCTTAAAATAGTGCTTTTAGAATCTCTGTAATAGTTTGGTAGAAACCCGTAATATCTGTTTGATCTCTGGGACTTGCTGTATCATCCACCGTTTAGGATTTAAGCCCTATGATTATAAATTGATTCCAAACAGGAATGTCAAGGAACCTTTGTAACGTCTTGCAGCTGAGTTTTGGGAGTCTATTCTGGTACCCCCGGTTGGGGGGGGTTCCGCACGTTCAGAGCGGAACCCCCCCCAACCGGGGGTACCAGAATAGGCCCCTTAGTTGGACATTCACAGCTAAGTTAACCCTTTGCTGCGCAAGGCATTAAATTTTTTGAAATATGATGAAAAACATAATGAATGGGTTTAGTTTATTGTCTAGACATAGAATCTACAAAATTATTTTTAAAAAAACTTACTTAATTCCAAGGGGGGTCGTCCCCCTTTGGGGTCACCTCCCTCATATGAGAACTCCCTTAGATACAGCCACCTTGATACACTCAAAAAATATTGTTGAATCTTACAGAAAATCATAAATTGAAACTTTAAGAATATTGAAGGAAAATTTTCAAGTAAATTTGCTAAAATTGTAAACATCCGAAACTGAAACAATTTCTTATCTCTGAGTTAAGGAATTTCCCCAAACTTTATCTCTAATAATTCCTATCCCGAAACAAAATTTAATAAGGCTGCTATATACATTCTAAAAGGAGTACTATTAGCCCTATCCTAAACCTATTATTTTCCATTTATAGTTGAATTTAACAGTTGAGAAGCGAGTGAAATTAGGTGTGCTATCTGCTGGCACACTGCGCCAACGCAAAGGGTTAAGGATCTAAATAAATTTATTAAGATATATACATCTGGATTAAACTTACAGGAATAAGACGAAATCTTTCTATGTTAAATAAATACTAATACAAAGTAAAATCCCGCCGGGGCGTCTGATTCACTGACACGATATAAAGACAGCGAGTTAGGCTGGAATTGTCCGGTTCGGACCTCGGAGTCAATCAGCCAGCACTGTCTGGTTCTCAGAGTGATCTCTCTCTTTAGTTGTGCAGTTCTGACCTTATATATCAGCAGTCAAGATTTAAGCCCATTGCCCAAGGGAACACACTTGTCTAGACAAAAAACTCCTGTTCAGGAATGTTTTAACATTCCGTGCAAGAGGCAGGGAAGGAGACACCTATAACGCACAGCATCGAACACAATAGCCTTGAAATGAATGGCAGTGGCCCGTCACCTGAGAAGTTTATTAGAAAATAATCGTGATGTGTTCAGTAGTAATACAGAAAGCAATTTTGGAAAGAAAGTTATTTGCAGCTTCCTTTTATTCGATAATAATTAAATTTTGATTTACCATATGCAAATTCCGAAATCTTAATTATGATTAATTAAGATGTAAATGAAATATACTGATTATAAAGTTACATAATGTAGCAATTATAAAATAAAAAATTATGAATAAAAATATAGTTATCATCATTAAAAGTATGCAAAATAATATTATTCAAACAGGGAATACAAACGGTAATATCATACAGTTTTGCGGTTTCCATATGATAGGTTCTCCCTCGTACGAATCCAAAAACTCCATAATCAATTCAGTATTCTACTCCATAATCCTTTCGAAACTGCTAAAAAACTAAGACGTGAGAACAGAGTACAAAATACAACAGGCCACGGGAATGGATCGCGTCGCTCCGATCTCGCGTCTTTGATGTTTGATCAATTTACCGCTACAAGTCGGGAAACCACAGATTCTCTTACAAGCCCCCGAGCGACATCGAATCTACCTGTTCCAACGACGCGCATCTTAGTAACGCGCATCGCAGACGAAATCTGTGAATCTGATCGTGGGTCCGGGGCTTAACCTGAAAGTGACCTGTGTTGTTGAATGCAAGACATCTGTTCCCGCCACAAGGTGGATCCGGGTGGGAGGGGGTCATCCGTCACACCTTATAATTAACTATTTAATGGCATTCGTTTTCGAACTTTTGTACCGAAAAAAATAAACACGGGAATTGATATTTTTGTGAGAAGCTTCATTAATATACACTTTGCACTGGACACAGTGACCAAACGGATTGAACGAAATGAAACATTTGCAATAATTTGCTATATGATAAACTTAGCGTCTGGTGAGTGGAAAATTTGCCCATAAATACGATACAAAAATAAATAATTGTCTGTGCTTTAAAATTTTGTATATTAATAATGTTGTATTTTTCGAAATTTGACCCTTTCTAAGATCGTGGGAAGTATACTTACCATGAAATTCATCCATTTTAAAATCTCCTTGTTAAGCCACTGTACGACCTCTGATCAGAGCTACAGTTTCTTAATAACTTCAAAAACCACACAAAATTATTAATAAATGCCTTAACCGCATAATGTGGTTTAAACAATCAACTTAATTTTCAATTAATTATTATTTTGAGGTAGCGATTTTCCAATACCTGACATTGAAAAGAAGGACGTCGTAATTTCTCGACAGATTTTAATGAAACAAAAACCGTACGTGTCCATTTCTTATCTGAAACCGTAACGAACTATCTCGGTTTATTAAGTACTAGCAGTACGCGCACGGCGTTGCCCATGGAATCAGGACTACAACAAAATGAGAAAAAAAAAAAAACGCCTACAATGACACGAAAAAGTTTTAAAAACAAAATCGAAACAAAAGATACACATTATTGATTTTCCCGCTTATTTATTTTTTTCGCGATAAACAATATTAAAAAGTTGCAACGTTAAAATAATACTGCAAGCAAGGTATGTAAGATGAATAAATACGTTAAGATAATGCCGAAAATAATAATCAGTCACCCAATTCAAGGTTATGACGTCACCTCTCCTTCAACCAATCACATAGCCAGCTGCGTTCCGAAAAAGTGTCGCGGGAGAAAATTAGCTCGAGATAAATAACTTTCATCTGCCCAGGAAAAAATTAATTAAAAGAAAACTAGAAAAGATATTTTAACCGTTCTTGTTTTAAATCCGACAGAACCGTTCTAGTTATAAGCTGGAAAAAAAATTGAAAATAATAGTGTTTTTAGAAAGTCAGATGCAACAAATTTAAAAACAAAAGTAACATTGCGATGGAGAAACTGGCTATTTTTTAAAAATTTCTCAAAATTCACTAAATTACGTTAGAAATTCAAAACTAACTTCATTAGAACGGAAATCGCGTGCTCTTTCCGATGGTGTATCTATTTTTGTCGTACAGTTATCCGAAACTATGCTTTTGAGAAATGAGTGCGAAAAATCACCCAAAACAACACAAAACATTAAATAAAAAATTTTCTAGAATAAATTTTAAAATTTCGGCTTCGAGGTGCATTGAGTCACCATTACGACTACCTGTGTGCCAAATTTCATGGCTGTAAGTTCGATAGATTCGTCTGGACATCGCAGACAAACACACACACTCAAACATTGCCTTTTTTAAGTATAGATCAATTAATCAAAAATAATTAACAAATTAAACTAAATTTTATATAACATGCTTAAGTAATTTCGTTCCTTGGATCGGTTCTCAAATCGTTCTTAGTTTCAGAAATATTTCAATACAACATTAGTTGAAAAAAACTGGCTCCTTAAACAGTTAACTGATTTGAATTTTTTTTAGTCTTCAACTGTAGATATCTTTTGTAGTTTAACTGTGAAGGAGTTTATCGGGAGTTATTTTTTATTTGAAATATATACTTTTAATAGATAAATGCTACATTGGCGAGGAGTCTTTTTAATACTAAATCGATTGCTCAAACAAATTCTGAAATACTTAAATTTTTTACAGCCTCGATAAACTGTTCACCTGTATAAATATGTGGCACACTATTTCACGTGACAGCAACTTGAATGTCTGATAAACCTCATTCATCCGACGTTTATTGCCTAAATCATAAAATGGGAAGATATTGAACGAAAGCAAACTTGTGTAAATAAATTTTTCTTCCCAATTGCGACCATTACGCCATGGTTGTTTCTTCTTCCTCGTTTTTTTCTTAGAAATATCGCTTTGTAAGTGATACAGTATTATTATATGTTAGTTCTTAATATGTTTTTAAAGTAAGCTCAAAAACTGACATCAGTCGCAATAATAACAAGCCTTAACGGAGGAAATATCTCGCTGAAAATTTGTCACAAATTGTAACTTTACATTTAGCCTTATAATTTCCTAGTTTATTAATACAAAATATTTCAGTTGAACCGTCGTAAGGTGAAACCGTCATAAGATGAAAACGTGACTCAACCAGCGAGAGTGGTCTCCTCTAAACTTTCTCGTATACTTCCCCAAAAAGGTGCTGTTTTCCCTCCCCCCGCGTGGATAAAAAAAATTCGAACCTACTGTAACCCAGAATCCAATGACTATCAGAAGGTTTTTCATTGTAGATTATAGTGACTGTAAAATATTTAGGTGAAGAATCATATTCAAAGAGATGCGTACCGATTTTCACTTTTGCCGGATCAAGGACAAAGTGACGTAATCTTTCCGCGTGCACAGAGATTGCTACCAGTACGCATGCGCATGAAGAATCGGATTTTAAAAAATTGAATATGCAATTTGAACGCCTTTTTGAAACCGATTGAAACGAAATTTAGGCACAGATCTATAATTAATTTTAGCAACCGTCATACCAACTTTTATTTATCTAAGCCAAAGGGTTTAGGAGATATAATTTTTACAAGTATGCGATTATACAGTCCAATGGACCATCAACCCTTAGACGGATTTGGTGAAAACTTTGATATAGACCTATATTCATGATGATAAAACTACGCACCAAGTTTTATCCATCTAGCTATTCAAGTTTTTGAGTTATAGTGTTCGCATGACCGCGGACAGACAGACAGACAGACAGACAGACTTCCCGTAGACGAATTTTGTCCAAAATTTGATAGAAACCTACAAATTATGTGTAAAGATCACATACCAGATTTCATCTCCGTATCTTTAATAGTTTTCGAGTTATTCTGTTCACAGACAGACATACAGACACAGACAGAACGCCGCCCCATGTTCCCGTACCTGATACCATTACAGCAACCGAACCGGTTGAATGGAAATGGGACAAAATTCAAACAGACACAGACAGACATAATTCCAAAATTGTGTTTTTCGGACTGGGGGAGGTCTAAGACGTGGAGATTCGTCAAAATCTCGAGTTCGAATTTGTTGACGATTACTATACTTTCTCTTTGGATACTTCGTATACGAGAAAGTAAAAAGTGCCATACATTTTTGGACCATTCACTCGTGTGTCCGTTTTTTACTGCAACTGTGGCAACTGAAAATATGAAAACGATAGAAATTCCGAAACCGAAAGTTAATACTGTTCCCTTTTCGGAAAACGGTATATGAGGTGGTCGCGATAAATATTTTGTTTAACCCTTTGCGGTCAATGCTGCCACTATGGTGGCATCGACCGCAGAAGGTTAATATTGATTTTAAGTTACCGTAAACTTTAAATTTTTTCTGAAATGAATGAGAATTTCGACGGAGAATTCTTTTTCTAAATTTTTCTTTTCAAATATCGTTGTAACTTGCGAGCTAATTATTCTGCAATAAATCCCGAATTTCTTTTTGCTTTCTCGTATACGAAGTATACAAAGAGAAAGTATTGTAATCGGCAAAAAATTCGAATTCGAGATTTTGACGGATCTCCACGTTTTAGACCTCCCTGAGTCCGAAAAACACAATTTTGGAATTATGTCTGTCTGTCTGTCTGTGGACAGGATAACTCGAAAACTATTAGAGATACGGGGATGAATTTTTGTATATAGTCTTTAAACATAATTTGTAGGTTTCTGTCAAATTTTGGACAAAATCAGTCAACGGAAAGTCTATCTGTATGTCCGCGGTCATGTGAACACTTTAACTCAAAAACTTCTATAGCTAGATGGATAAAATTTGGTACACAGTTTTATCGTCATGAATGTAGGTCTGTATAAAATTTTAGGCCAAATCCGTCAAAGGGTTGAATGTCTGTCGGTCTGTATAATTTACTTTTGAAGAGAATCCGACATGTCCCCACGCGCATGCGTGCTGGAAGCAATCTTCTGTGCCTGCGAAAGCTATGGAGCGAATTACGTCAGTTTGTCCTTGAGCCGTCCAAGAGCGGAAAATCGGTACGCATCTCTTTGAAATTGATTCTTTACCTAGTTTTTACTTGTGTACTGGAAGTAATTAATTTCTGTGCATGCATTAGCGGAGCTTGCTAGAAAATAAATATTGAAATAAGTTTTAGTACATACGCATCTCTTTGAATTTCATTCTTCACCTAAATATTTTACAATCGCTATAATCTACAATGAAAAACCTTCTGATAGTCATTGCGTTCTAGGTTACAGTAGGTTCGAATTTTTCATCCTCGCAGGGGGAAGGGAAATGACAAATTTTTGAGAAGTATACGAGAAAGTTTATGGGAGGCCACTCCCGCTGGTTCTGTGTGTGTTTGGAAGGGAGTACCGTTTCTCTGATGAGGAAATTAAAATCAACAACAAACAGTATGTTTCAATCAGCGTTAATAATCTATTAAATATATGGTTATAAAATGTGGTATTCCATGTGCTCGTGATACACGCATGTATGTAATTTAATTTTGGGATGAACTGTACATCTGGCATTTGTTTCTTGTAGTATTTCATCAAAGCGCAGTGAAGACGACGGCAGTTAGAGCGTTTGTGTTCATCACGTGTTTGTGATAATACTTCACTTGTCCCGAAAAGGCTTGATTTTTAAGAAACCAGAGGGAGTGTTCTCCCCTAAACTTTCTCATATACTTCCCCAAAAAGGTGCCGTTACCCCTTCCCCCGCGTGGCTAAAAAAATTCGAACCTACTGTTACCCAGAATCCAATGACTATCAGAAGGTTTTTCATTATAGTAATTGAATATCTAGGTAAATAATCAAATTCAAAGAGATGCGTACCGAATAAAATGCATGTATCACGCACTTCCACTCTTACCGGCTCAAGGACAAACTGACGTAATTCGTTACTCCGTAATGAAATTCCGTTCCTTTCGCGTGCACAGAAGATTGCTTCCAGTAAGCATGCGCGTGGAGATACGGATTCTTTTCAAAAATAAATTATACAGACCGACAGACAGACAACCCTTTGACGGATTTGGCCCAAAATTTTATACGGACCTGCATTCATGACGATAAAACTGTGCACCAAATTTTATCCATCTAGCTATTCAGGTTTTGAGTTATAGTGTTCGCATGACCACCGACGGACAGACTTCCCGAGGACGGATTTTGTCCAAAATTTGATAGAAACCTACAAATTATGTGTCAAGTTCACATACCAAATTTCATTCCTTTATCTCTGATAGTTTTCGAGTAATCGTGTTCAAAGACATACAGACACACAGACATAATTCCAAAATTGTGTTTTTCGGACTGAGGGAGGTCTAAAACGTGGAGATTCGCCAAAATCTCGAGTTCGAATTTTTTGACGATTACAATACTCTTTCCCTTTGTATACTTCGTATACGAGAAAGTAAAAAGGAAGAACATTCTGTGACTACGGAACTCGTATCGAGATGCATATTTTTACTACTACAATTTCCTTCTACAATTTGACTATTACAATATTTTACTACTAAAATTTGAAAAATGCAGATTCACTAAAGTAAGTCTAAGTGTACTAACAGTTATAATTAATAAAATTTAACGAAAATTAAATTAAATATTAATAGAAATTGAATTAAAAATTAATTAAAATTCTTTTGCATTATACAGAAAGGCGCATATGCAGCTGCTTCTGATAGAATACACGAAAACAAAATTAGAACTTCAAAAATTAAGTTAAAAATTAAAAAAATAAACATTAATAAAACCTTAATATAAAACACAAAAAAGCAAATTAGAACTAAAAATACAATTAAAATGAAAGCAAAATGGAAGAAAATTGGAAAAGAGCCAAAATGGCGATTCTTCCTCAGAGGCCACACGTCATTGTAGCTCTAAAACAGGACAAAAATTTTCTGAATAAAGGAATGACCATTAGTCAAAAATTATTTCTTTATGTGGCGTGAATTTTGTCCAACATTTGAAAATTGGATAAAAGGAAAAAAGAAAAAACATAACAGATACCTTTACAACAGAAACAATAATGAGCCAGAAACCAAAAAGCAAAAAGTCATCCTCTTTCAAAACAGACGCTCTAAACACTAAGTGTACTACATAGTTTAGGACATTTTGTTATTTTAATGTTTTACTCTACATATAGGGTAAATCCTACACTAAAGGTGGCCTTCCCATATATTGATCAAAGTTTTCATAAGACTTTACAGTAGCGTGATATATAGGGCAAATCATAAAATAGATTTTTAATTTAAGTAATGATTTACTTGATAGATTTATTTTGGTAAACTGATAACATCTGATCACAGATTTCCATCTGCAATAAACATTATTTTTCCTTGAATCTACATTTTAGAGCTCTTTACATACCAAATAGCTCTAAACAAGTTTACAACTCGTTTTTTTTTCGTAAAATATTTATTCAAATTCTTAGAAACTTAAGGAAAGTCGATGACCTATTTTTATTTTAAAAAATAAACCAGAAAAAACCTACGAGTATCTGCTTAAGTCGTTAGTGAAATGTCACCATCAATGTCATCATCAACCAGTGCTTCAGAACCACTTTTCCTACACGGAACCAATACCATTTTCTCGAGGTTTTTAAACTTCTGACAACCCTTTGATTACTCTGTGCCAGAACTGCATCCGGGCAGTTTTGACCAGTTCCGTTGACCTCCCTCGTTAAGGTACTCCATTCCTACCTTTGGGTTGCAGCTATCCAATTAAGCGCATTTTCTTCTACTGGCAGACTTTGTCTGATTTCCTATCGAGAGACGAGGCATATACAGTCGGACCTCCATTTAACGAACCTCTATTTTGCGAATTTCTCTATTTTGCGAATTTCTCTATTTTGCGAATTTCTCTATTTTGCGAACTTTTCCTTGGAACCAAGAACATTTTGCGAATTTCTTCGTAAAATAACCTCCAAATAGCGAAGTGCATTCTCTATTTAGCGAACTTTTTCTTGTGATCCAATATTTTTTTTCTCCCTATTTCTCAAAATATTTCTAAACATTTCAAACTTATTCTTTCTTTTAACACATTTTATGGTGATCAATAACCTTGAAGCTGGAAAATGTCAAAGCGAAAGTGCTTCAGCATCAGAGAAAAAAAACTTAATTCTTCATGAGGTGCATAAAGGCGTGAAAAAAAAATTGGTAGTCCTCCAAACAGCTTATTAAACATAATAAAAAAATCGTGATAAGATACAAAATTATGATTCGTCGAATTCTTGTTCAAAACGTTTAAAAGCATGTGTCTATGAAGATGTAGATGAGGCGGTTTTGAAGTGGACAGTGTGAAAAATAAAAACAATACAGCGATGAAGACGAAGATGATGAAGATGGAAATGATCATGCTGCGGAAATCAACAAGCCTTCGTATGATGAAATGCTAAAATTCGTTAATTTTAATATAAAATTATTTTTTAATTGAAAATACAGTGTATTCCCGGACAATGTTTTGTTTTATTCTTGTTTTCCTTGCAGATTTCTTTTTGATGGGTAAAATATATAAAACAAATAGATATTAATTTACAAAATAAAGGTGTGATTAATTACTTTTTTAATAACATTTAGTGTTTAGGAATTTAAAATCTGTTTTGTGTAGTTTAAAGTATTTTAAAAGGTGAATCTCTATTTAACGAATTTTCCATATAACGAACTTTTTTACGGGATTTAGCGACTTCGTTAAATAGAGGTCCGACTGTATATATAAAAAGGAAACTTAATGCCGTGCATTTCTTTGATATTTGCATCTTTTGACACAGGAAGAGATGTATTTTAAACATTTTTATTACTTTTTCAGTATTTCTTTCAATTTACCGTGAAACCAATAATGTTTCAAAGCAAAAAAAAAATGCAGGCTGAATAAAATTTTACAAAGTTGATAACTAAAGTGTAGAAATTATTAGATAATCGATGACAAAAAGATGACTTTCCAGATAAAAATGTCTAAATACATTAAGTTATGAGACTGCATATTGCTTGAAATAAATCTCGAAATTGTTTCTTCATGATAATGAAATTCTTAACATATGGATCAAGAGAGCAAGGAAATGTAAGAGTATCTTAATTTTTCCAAATTATGCCTTAGATGCTACTTTTCGCACTTGTGCAAATTCTCTGTTAATTTAAAACTCATTTACTGATATAAGCACTGACAATCACTCACACAGCTATAATCCAAAAATAATTTTAAGTCTAAAACTTTTTAATTCATCGAAATCTCGAAACCGAATTTTAGACTATTTATTAGTGTTCCTTAAACATCGATAGTTTCAAAACTATCGATACTAACGATAGTTTTCTCCCCGGCGATACTATCGATAGGTGTTCTTCCATTCGATAGTTTAGGAACTATCGATGATAACGATAGTTTTCTCCCCGGCGATACTATCAATAGGTGTTCTTCCATTCGATAGTTTAAGAACTATCGATACTAACGATAGTTTTCTCCTCGGCGATACTGTCAATAGGTGTTCTTCCATTCAATAGTTTAGGAACTATCGATACTAACGCTAAAGATAGGTGTTCTTCCATTCGATAGTTTAGGAACTATCGATACTAACGATAGTTTTCTCCCCCGGCGATACTATCAATTGGTGTTCTTCCATTCGATAGTTTAGGAACTATCGATACTATGTATAGTTCCAGTCGATTGTTTAAGTCGATAATTCTAAAACTATCGACTGAAAATGCGCCTATCTTATGCGCTTGTATTGCCCGGGAGAAAACTATCAATAGTCTTGGAAAAAGTCGATACTATCGATTGTTTCAGTCGATGTTCCGAAACCCGATACTATCGACTTGTCTTTGATAGTCTATCAATGTTTAAGGAACACTACTATTTATATGCTTTTTCTATATATACTTTCTATACGGGAAAGTAAAATATAATGAAGTTAAACTAAAAAAAGAAAGAAAATGAATGCTTATAGAAGATCATTTAAAATATAGGTACTATAGAAATTCACACCGAGCTTCTTCCTAACAAACTGATATAATTTTTTTCTGTAATTTCAAACTCCAAAAGCAAAGCGCCCATTACAGCAGTAGTTCAATGATCAAAAACCACCTGTACATCGATGCTCGAAGAGGTGAATATTAGTGAAAACTTGTTTTGAAAGCTCATTGAACTCGGAGAATGGTGCTTTCCTTGCTAATACGTAGTATTACTTAATCTCTATTCTTTTTGGAACGCCATTTTGAACTTCATAGAACGCAGCAGAAAGTTAAGATATTAAGTGCAAATTCGGGTCCTAAATGGGAAAGAGTTGCATTAAGACCGCTGTTCAACTAAAATTAACTATGGTATATCTTCTTGGCTGCATTTTTATATCGCCTAAAAAGAGAAGATTGATTTCAGCTCATTGTTGACTAATTGTTTCAAAATTCTGAGGATCTAAATTCATTGCGTGGAAAAATTAAAAAACTTGCACATTAAGGATATTTGTAACTGTTTTGAGCGTTTGCTGCCTCAAAGCAAATTCGATGAATTTCCAGTGTATTCTGCGTGAAGTGGCATAGTAAATGGAAGGCAAGGGTATGGACTAATGTTCTTTAAACATGCATAAGTTCAGCTATCGATAGTTTCCCCAAGCTATCGGCTTAACTATAAATAGTATCGATAGTTTTCTCTCCAGCAATACTATCGATAGTTTTCTCTCCAGCAATATTATCGATACTTTTCTCTCCAGCAATACTATCGATAGTCTTCTCTCCAGCAATACTATCGACAGTTTTCGCTCCAGCAATACTATCGATAGTTTTCTCTCCAGCAATACTATCGATAGTTTTCTCTCCAGCAATACTATCGATAGTTTTCTCTCCAGCTATACTATCGATAGTTTTCTCTCCAGCAATATTATCGATACTTTTCTCTCCAGTAATACTATCGACAGTTTTCTCTCCAACATTACTATCGATAGACGGTCTTCCAGTCGATGGTTTTAATACTATCGATAGTTCACGTCGATAGTTAAAGCTATCGATAGTTCAAGTCGATATTTAAAACTATCGGTAGTTCAAGTCGATAGTTTTAAAACTTTCGACTGAAAATATGCTTATCGATAGTATTACCCGAGTAAAAACTATCGATACTATCGTTAGTTTTGAGAAAGTCGATACTATCGATTGTTTCAGTCGATAGTTCTGCAAACCCGATACTATCGACTTCGCTTCAATAGTATCAGTAGTCTGTCTGTTTGTTTAAGGAACATTAATGTTTAAAAAAAAAGCTTAAACATAAAATGTTTAAGGAATACTAGTATGGACAGACCGGACGCCAGGATTAGAGAACAATGGAGGCGAATATATGTGCGTATTTGTCACTTTTTAAGCTAACTATGACGGGGGGCGAACAAATATTACAGCCCGGTATCCACTTGCCGCGGTGGCCTAGTGGCAGGGTTTTGACCTCAGGACCGGAGGGTCGCAGGTTCGAAACCCGATTCCTCTGAAGATCCGCCGTGTATTGGGCCTGTTGCACGTTAAATCATACGTAGTGGCCAAACGTCCTCCCGTTGGTGGGGCGCAAAAATACCCACACTGGCCAGGCCTACCCAAGAAGGGTGTAAGGCCGGTACAGGACCAGCGGGGAGAGAGCCGCTCCACCAGCATGTGGAGGACGGGATTTAATGGGTACAATAAGATGATGCAAGCATTGCCCGAACAGGGGCAGTAATTTTAAATACAAGAGAGCTGGGAGTGTAAACATGGTTCGACCCACCTCGGTGGGGAGAGAATAGCTCGATTTACTGCTCGGGCAAGCAAGGAACAGTAAAAATATATAAAAAAATAGGTAAGTATTGAAAAAGAAACAAACAAATAAACACAGAAAAAGCAGTAAAAATCGGATATATAAATAAGTCAAAGATTGAAAGCCCATAGTATGAAAACAAAACACACACAAACAACACTACACATCAAACGACGGACTACACATTGGTGTGCCGCGGAAGTTTGGAGGGGGGCTGCCAGCTCAGGTGTAGTCCTCGTCATCTGACCGCGGTTCAAAATTACGAGGTCCGTCCCTAAATAGCCCTCGTGTTGCTTCAAAACGGGACGTTAATATAACCTAACCTAACCGTACTCCACTTATTTACCGTTAGAAACTCCTCTTTTATCTCGTAAAGAAACCTTTGTGTCGGCGATTCCATTCCAAATTGGGAAACTGGTATTTTCACATGACTGTAACCTGATGCGTTGCAAAAAAAAGGAACATTGCAAAAGTCAAAATTGCTCGTTACAGTTATTCTGGAATATTTCAAGATATTCTTTTGTTGCTATTATTTCACTTTCTTATATTTAAGAAAATAGCGGTCAAACCTCTTTTCAATTTAGTGTCTTTTAAAAATAAATATTTTCTTTTATCTGAATTCTTGCGTTGATATTTAGAAAACTTTTTCCTTTCATTGCATATTGAATCTTAACGCGACTCTTTTATTTGCATTGAGATAATGCCATACAAATAAATTTAATACGAAGAAACTTTGATTAGTGTACTAAAAAGTGGAATTTATTTTAATTATTCTCTAATTTTTAATTCTTAATTTATAATCCATTATTATGCAATCTTGATGTAAATTTTTTCTGACCTTCGTAGAGGTGACGTCATGCGTACGGAATCGAAAATTTATTAAATTAATCGGTTAACTTATAATTAAGTTCAGGAAAGGTTAAAATAATGTCGAGGGCATACAAGTTATCATTCAAAACTCTAACACAGCAGTTCCCAAACTTTTTTCTCTCACGTACCCCTCGATTAGTCTTTTTATCTTTGCGTACTCCTCGATTAGTCTTTTTTATTTTTGCGTACCCCTCGATTAGTCTTTTTTTATTTTTGTGTACCCCCTTGATTAGTCTTTTTATTTTTGCCTACCCCTCGATTAGTCTTTTTATTTTTGCGTACTCCCTTGATTAGTCTTTTTATTTTTGCTTACCCCTCGATTAGTCTTTTTTTTATTTTTGCGTACCCCTCGATTAGTGTTTTTATTTTTGCGTACCCCTTGATTAGTCTTTTTATTTTTGCGTACCCCTCGATTAGTCTTTTTTATTTTTGCGTACTCCTTACTGTTATATCCACCCTCCTCCCAAACATCCCTTCACGCAAAGACATTTTTATTAATAATTTTAAGGGCTTAGATTAGTTTAAGAGTCAAATGATTCGAATTTAATAACACATTTATAGGATTTTTTTATCTTATATTTTATACAATTTTTTATAATAGTATGATTTCTACTTCCTAACATTTGGAAATAGCTCTGAAATTATTTCGGGTTGCTTATAAAGAAAGCTAACAATTGATTGTGATAACCAACTATTCAAATGGATGTCAATTTTATTGTCATAGAGCCGAGGTTTATAACATAGGTTTGAATGAAAACAGATATAATCGCATGTCTGGAGCTGTGCTAAATTTACTATTAATATACGTTATGAAACGATTATGTTCTTTCCGGGCGTTTTGTTTTTGTGAAAGGTATTAAATATTTTATTGCTTTAACAATGAGTTCTTGGTACTCTTCTTTCACTGCCAACAAGTAGGCTTACGGATTGCATTCTTTTCACTAATTTCGAGGAGCAAATTCTTTATTATTTTAATCTTTTACCTTTTGTGTTTTCCGCCATTACGAACATTATTTTCGCGTACCCATAACTGGTCTGCTGCGTACCTCCAGTGTACGAGTACCAGAAGCAAATTCTTTATCATTTTAATCTCTTGCCTTTTGTGTTTTCCGCCATTACGAACATTATTTTCGCGTACTCATAACTGGTCTGCTGCGTACCCCCAGGTGTACGTGTACCACAGGTTGGAAGCCCCTGCTCTAGCACTTCAAGAAGGAGAGAAAAATTCATTATAAAATTTTAACTTTATAAACATGAAGCAAGTCAAGTTAAAGAGGTGTGCATAATAATAGAAATCCATAAAAGAAGATAGTTATCTATCTCTGCCAAGGATATGATTTTCATTGAATGTTTGAACTTTTTTTCGCGTTGAATGTGGATTAATTTGATTGAAATTGTAGCAGAGGATAAAGCGAAGATTAAATATATAATAGAAAGATACGCCTTCTTAGAGCAGTTTTCAAGGAAAACTGTCGCGTAACCATCCCAACCGCGACGCAAACAATTTGTTAAAGCACAGCTAAGATCTACCATTTTTGTGTATAATGTTAGTTGAGAACGCACTGGGTGTCGATTGTGGCTGAATATTTTAGATGCTGTAAAACGATTGAAGTCAATTCATGTTCACGTGGTATACGTCAAATGCGCAGTACCAGTTTAATTGTGGTATCCTTTGCCCGAAGTAACCAGGGGGAGTGGTCTCCCCTGAACTTTCTCGTATACTTCCCCAGAAAGGTGCTCTTTCCCCTTCCGCGTGTGGATAAAAAAATTCGAACCTACTGTTACCCAGAATCCTATGACTATCAGAAGGTTTTTCATTATAGTGATTGTTGCCGGCTCAAGGACAAACTGACGTAATTCGCTCCATAGTCTTCGCGTGCGCAGAAGACTGCTTACAATACGCATGCGTGTGGAGATGACGGATTGGTTTCAATAGTAAATTATACGGACCGACAGACAGTCAACCCTTTGACGGATTTGGCCCAAAATTTTATACGGACCTACATTCATGACGATACACCCGTGTACCAAATTTTATCCATCTAGTTATTCAAGTTTTTGAGTTATAGTGTTCACATGACCGCGGACATACAGATAGACAGACTTCCCGTGGACGGGTTATGTCCAAAATTTGACAGAAACCTACAAATTATGTTTAAGGACCACATGCCAAATTTCATCCCCGTAGCTTTAATAGTTTTCGAGTTATCGTGTTCACAGACACACACAGTGTTGGGGTAGAGCTACTGTATACATAAATGCAAAAACGAAACTGAAACCTTCTGACTTCGCGCAAACACAGAAGTTAAGTATATTTTCTCCCCAACATTTAGATATATCTATGTCTACCCGACATATGCAGGTTAAGGATAAAAACTTTTAAATATAAACAGGACACACTTTTCCACCTGCTCAGAAAGAAAGTATAGTATATTTCGTACTCACCTGGGTAGCCAAGCTATGTGCCGATTTCCTGCTGCAAAAT
>BGPR01015052.1:0-36182 GCA_013235015.1 Araneus ventricosus
GCATCAAATCTGTTTGGTGACACTGGAGGGCAGATTCTACACTGTAGTAATGCCTGAGTAATTTTATAAACTTTAATTTTATATCGTCAGAAAGGTCTCTGTGTTCCAACAGTGCAGTAGTATTTAGTGCATGATTGTGCTTTCCTCTTTTTCCTTTAGAATTCGCAACAACTCTGAAAGATAAATAAGACAATTTACTTTGTTGTTTGCATATATGCTATAATAGCTACTTTTAAGATATCCTGCAAGAATTCCAAGTTTTTTCAAATTTTTATGCATTAAAATTATTTAACTGCTTTTAAATAATAAATTTTTAAACTGATGTGAGAAAACAGATCACAGACAAACATCATATACAATACTAAGGTGACCAACCGCGCTCCTTTCGGCAGAACAGTACTTCTCTTCTAAGTTCTGCTCTTCCACGAAAACTGTTCTCCTGCATGTTTTTATTACGCATTTATCATATTATAGTGTATTATTGTTCCAATGAATAAAATATTTCTTTTATTTATGATATTTTTCCTCATTTCATTGCAACAATGTTGACCACTTTAACAATGCTGATTTGTAAAACCACTCTACAATTATAAGTTTGCAATACAATAATGCCGTAAATAATTCCCATTTACAGTATCTTGGTTAATATGATCACCCATTGAGACATTTTTTTTTCTTTTATAGGGATGCAAGCAGTTTGGTAACAATGAGAATCGACTATAATATACATAATGATCTGTCAATAACTTAGATTCCCAAAAAACCTTTTGGGACAAAGCTAGAAAGTCTAATATGATATAAATCTGTGAAATATCTATCTTAAAATGTGCTACATTAACTAAGATTTTCAGAGTTAATATAAATGTAGCTTTTTGCCTTTTTCCAACAATATTCATTTTAGCTGGGCAACCAGTATACTTAGAGAGACCTTTTCCTGTGACTCGTCTGCCTGCAATATGCACACAGCGTAAATCTACCTTGAAAACATTAAATTTCCCACTGTTTGGATATGTTCTTGATAATCTCCATGCACTTCTGCACTAAATTCAGCAAACTTCAGAAAACTTTAAGAACGACAACGACAATATAACTTATTGTTCGAACCAAGAACAAAAAGTTCCTGTGAATTCAACACCACAGGTAATTTTGTTATTATTATTCTGGTATGTTATTTTAAAATTTTCAGAATTAAATATCTATTTAAAAAATATAAATTTTCGATATTGACGATACTAACATTGCCAATTGTACATAAATTTTAAATATTAAAATCCCATATATAAAATTTTAGTTATTTTTTTTAAATTATATTTATATATTACTAAGCAGAAAGTTTAAAGTGCGCAATGGGTTAAGTTATATCAAAAGTTGTGTTGGTTTTGTTGGAACATTTTTGTGCACCTTCTGTATGGTTATTCAAAAGAACTTAACTCATATAATTTCGGTAAGCTAGATAAGCACTATTTAACAAGTTAACTCGTTTACCAGGACCAAGTGCGAGAGCATGCAAAGTTACAATTGCTTGAACCAGAAGCAGAACATTTGAACGTCTTAAATGACTGCGAAGAATCTAGCGTCAACAGTCCTGGGATGTTTTGTATTAGAATATTCAGATTGTATTGAAAAGTTTTGTAATTTTTTAACCATTTTATTTAAAATTACTTTACAATTTCAATTTTGTTATACTCGTGATTCAAAACTTCTTTTTTGAAGATTACCCGCAAAGAAATGTTTTATTTCAGTTTGTCATCTTGTTTGTTGCTCAAAAACTGCTTATTTAGATATTAAATTTAAATCAGTAATCTAGTTTTTGAAGTTGGGGTGGGGGCCCAAAAACTTAATTGCCTATACTGCCCTCTTAAGCGTAGAAGGCGTATCTCAATTTTTTTTTCCTACTTAGTAACGTTTGTGAGCTGCCCGACATTATTCCTAAGCAAAAAGGCCGCATCTTATTAAAAAAATAGTAGAAAATCACTAAAGAATTATGCGTACCTTATAAAACTAACGCAGAGAATTTTTCTGACACTACTAGTAACTGTTGCTACTGGCGAGAGAAGTTTTTCGAAACTGATTTTGATTAAATCATACCTGCGATCTAGCATATCTCAGGAGCGACTAATTGGTTTGGCAACCATATCAACTGAACGGGACCTGCAGAACATTGATATTGAGAATATTATGAAAGATTTTGCAGATAAATAGGCATGAAAAGAGATCACGTGAAGATACATTAAAATACTGTGTAAAAAATCGTATATTTTAAAAATAAATTTGTTCAATACATAATTTTAATTTCTGTAAGACTTCCTTATATTTTTAAATATATCTGAAATTTAAAAATTCTGACAATAACATTATTAAATCATATTGGCAGGTAAAACATACATATTTCTAAGTAAAATTTTGTTGGACATTTAAAATACAGACAATATAGAATTTAAAAATTACGTTGGTTGGGGGGCAGGGGTGGCGCCAGAGGGAGGACCGGGAGGCCAGGGCCCGCCGTCGGGGAAGCTGTGCCCCCCATTGGGGAAAATATTTGTACAGGGTATTCAACAGTAGTTGATAAATAATAATTTCAAACCAATTTCATTACACTCGTCCCCTCCCATACAGCAGGTCCTGCCCCCTGTCAGGCAAATCGGGTCCCCGAGTCGGGCAAATTCTAGCGCCATTCCTGGGTGGGCGCCAAATTGTTTTCTTGCCAGGTTGGTAAAATTACCTCGGGCAGCCCTGCTTTCAGTTAGAGTTGGTTCAGTCAGTTTCAGGGTGAGTCTTTCTCACGAGTATATTTTCTGTACGATAACACATGCTAAACTAAGCTATCGCCTGTGGCTCGTGCGTCACTGCCACATGCGCCAGATTTGAATGCCTTAAACATTAGATTGCCGAATCGCGGACTTAATTATCCGAATTTCGCTAATCTGATATATTTTTAACCTTTAAAGTTGATTATTTGAGAAGAACTCGCCACATCATTCGATTTCTTTTTGTTAGAGGAAGGATGTCAAACGCCCGATTACAAGGAATACTTTTGTGGTGCAACCCATACGCCAACCGTAACAAAGTTTTTTACGAACATTTCGAAACTGGGCAAATTCTTAAGCCTAAAACTTAAATTGAAACATCGTTTGCAGATTTTATATCTTTGAAAGACGCGATTCCTATTTTCCCTGAATTTCTCGTTAAACGCGAAATACAAAGTGGTATCGGAAAGTTCTACGGTTTGCTCTGTAGAACATCAACAGATGGCAGCAGTGGAGCTTGCAGCAACTGTTACTCGATAATGCCGCGTGCGTTGATACCGGGAGTTGTTATAGTGGAGCTGCTGTGATCAGGTAAATTACACTCACGATAATGGATCGAACAAATTTTGTGACGTCCCGCGAAACGTTTGTCGTATTTACTATAGAACCTAAATCGAAAATTTAATTTTTAAAATTTTTTAACAGAGCTCAGCCCGGGAAGGGGGGAAGGAGGTCCCCTAACTGCTGCGTAAGTAACCAGGCTGGTTCCCTGTGCGGCATATAAGGAAGACGTCCCTTCTCCGAAGATAAATAGTGAAGAGCTCAGCAACGGTGACTGTTTCGTACGAAGTCCACTTTTCCAATTTGTGACGATCTGTCACTTAAGTTTCAGACGTTGTGCACCACCACAGGTATTCTCATCAGGATTAGTTTCGAAATGTTACAAAAGCGCAGAGAATCTTAGCGAAAGAACGGTTGATAGCGTTGGCGCGGTCTAAAACATTTTTTGGCCAGCTATTTCACTGTATTTTTTATTAAATTATCGAAAGTATTGTAGTGTTCTTTATTGTTCTTATTACAGGAGAGAGACCTGTAAAGTTAGAGTGTTTTGGTTTATATAAGTCATGAGGTTTGGCATTCGTCACTACGATACAAAATTGGATTCGCCACTGATCCCGGTTCTTCTTACTCAGTTTACTTTATAGCAATTCAAAACTACGAGCTTCTTCAAAACTCCGATCACTTTCTTGCTGACTAATAGAATTTTTGGTGATTAAAAATATGACATTTTGAGCTTGTTTATATCACGTCGCCCTCACGCTCTTAATACAGAGGCTTGGAAATCTAGTTTTATCAAATACTAGCTGTTACCCGCGACTTCGTGCGCGAAGAATTTGAATTGTTACTTTTTTAAAATTCAAGAATGTAAATGTTTCGTTATATGTAGAAAGGGGAAATTAAAAGTTCTGATGGTTGATAATACATAATTGGACGACTAACAGGAGTGTACTGTACATGTGTCTGCTGTTACAGTTAGGTAAATTGTTTATATATGATAACACACTTTTGTATACGACGTTTTTGTTTCGCGTTTTTTGCACCGATGTAGAGGTTTAGTGGGATGGACACACGCGAACATGCCACACATAGTTACCAACGGAAAAAATATGATTTTTCCAATTGTACGCCTGCCCCTTTGAGTGTCTGAACCTGAGCCTGGCAAATGCTAATTTTAAAGGGAATTGTTACCTTCTGAACTGGGATGGTAAATCCTTCGGTATTATCGGAATGCGTAGAATTTAGTACTCTCACCTCTCGCTATGGCAGTCATATCAGTAGCTAGTACGACTTTTGGTCCTAAGTTTGTAATTTGAAACCGTGTGCCATTGCGCAGTCTCGGTACATCGAGGTTACGTATGAATAGTTCTGGCACACAGAATTTTAATCTCAGCTTGTCGGAAGGAATCCCTGAAAATTCTATGGGGTTGAAGAACTCTACAGGATATGATTTTACTTGTAATTGCCCACTACCGTATCTACAGATAGATATTCTGTAATACATCCCTCCATTTGTGAAGCAACTTTTTTATTTATCTGACCTAAACTTTCATTAGTCAGTACCAAAATTACCCAATCAACAAACAATCTCTATTCCTCTTATTAGCTTATAGGAAAGGATAAACCTTGCTTATCAGTTCCTCTGTACTGTGAACAGTTTTTAAAAAGTCCCAATTTAATACACTGTTTGAATCTCTAGCAATCGCCAAATCTATTTGGCAACTGTATCAAGCGCCAAGTTCGAATCAGTTCTTTCTTTAGTAAACAAAACGTTGAATTCCGTGTTCATTGGGTTTATGCAATCCTTTCTTTTTAAATTGGTTGAAAAAAGCTCTTAAAGCATTAAAATTCGAAATGGAACTATTGCAATTAGCTAAATCGTTTGGTTTAGAATTTAACCGCCCGTGATTATCCAAATCGTTTGGTTGCAAATTTAACAGCCAAACAAATCTTGGATGTCGATAAAAAGAGGGATAAGAATTATTTTGGCAAGCTATCCACTAAATTAGGCTCTTATTTGAAGTAAACATTGAACGATATTTTCCTTTAGTTATAATTAACCTTAGTTTTTAAATTTTAATCCAAAAACTCTTGAAACTATATCATATCTATCATTGGTTTTCTGTCCTGGCGTCTATTTTTCAATTATTATTCCACAAATTAATTAATTTCTTTTCTCAGAAAGGTCACGTGATGCTTGACTTCAAAAATAAGTTATTTCAAATGCTTGCACTTTTCTGAAGGATCACGTGACATTTCATTTTGTTTACGCATTCCTTAAGGATCACGTGACAGTTGATTGAAAAATAAAGTAGTAATCTTCATCGCAAATCGCTTATTAATTATTTAATTGTTATCTGTAATCAAAAATAATGAATTAATGAATAATAAAATAATGAATAATAACCTGATGTCACCTACCGTATGTCCGTTCCTGGGTTTCAAGCTACAACTCTGCCAATTTTCATCCAAATCGGTTTGGTAGTTTTGCCGTAAATGCGTAACAAACAGACAGACAAACTTAAACACACAGAAAAAAAGGTGAATTAGTTCAAAGTCTAACCGTTGCCTAGCAACGGAGTAGGTATAAATCTTCGTTATTTCAAAATCGTCTGCACGTTTTTAAAAATTATGGAACTTTTAAAAATTAATAACAATCGAAGGGAAAATGTCACAGAAATAAAATTGGTATCGTCAGAAAGGTAAAAATTTGAACTTTAAGATGGTATAAAATATGTTTTGTCAGACAATTTGCTCCGAAGTTACGGCGGAAAAATGGTTTCGGTTAATTTCTAATTAACTGCCTGTTTAATTAACTTTTGGACTTAGAAAAGTTCATAAGTGTCTTCCCCTTGTCTTAAATAATAAGTGTACAAAATTTGGTTGAAAACCGTCCATTGGTTTAGGAGGAGATATGGAACATAGCCACATACATACCCACATACCCACAATGACATTTATTTATATTCAGATTATTTACTTATATTATGGCCGCATATATCTCCCGGTACGTGCTTATTATTCTAAAAAATATTTTCAAATTTTCGCGGCTCGACATTGTGAATGTCAACGACGAAGTTCACGTAAGCAGCTTAAATGTAAATGTTCTTGATGGAGAGAAATAGGTTAATTTTTTTTTTTTGATCAGAACTATACTATTCTATATTTTAACTTTCTGTTTAATTCTTTCTTTATGTTAGTGGTTTGTGATGAGACGCCTGTTGCATTCTGTTAACATATTTCAATGATTTTGGTATCTTATTTTAACATTTCTGTTGTTGAATATCGGTATATTTTAGCACTTTGGTGTACTGCTCGGATTCCATTCTTTCATCTTTTTCTTTAAAGATTTCCTTAACTTGAAATATTTGATAGAGATAAATTTGTTTTTATCACACTCAATAGAATCCTAATTTGTAATTAATTTTTGAAAGTTTTGCTCAGGTTGAAAATATTACATATTTCTGCACCTATTGACTTTTCCATTTTGCACATAAGAATTTCTGAGCTAGTTACAGCATGGTTTGTGATTTATTCACAATTTTGTGTATGTATTTATGAGGTATTTGTTCTGATAAATTAATGTTTAGAACAATTTTGGAGATTATTTTTTTCTGTTTGTTTTTCTACTTGGATGAATGCTGTAGAAAAATTTGGTAGCGACACTTATTAAATCACGTGTTGATACTTGTTATTTTGTTATTTAGTACATGAATACTATTGAGTAATAGTGTAAGGATATATTAGGTCACTTTTGGTATAAGGTAACTTCTTATGTTTGGGGTTGCGAGTCAGATATGATATACATGTGTTTGTATATGAGAGTTTTTGGAGTATTATGTAAGGTTAAGTTGACTCCTTGCAATCTTGTGTTTCTTATATTTTGTGTTTTTGATTTAGAGGATGCTTGATCTCTGAAATTTTTGTTCTTCGGAAAGCTTAACTTTCTTTGAGTACAGAATACACAGTACAACTTCACACACAACACTCGTACACACTTTTGTTTTGAATTTAGATACTTATATTGTAATTGTTTTTCTCTTTTTGTATCACCTTTTACTACTTTAAGTTAGTTCTAGGTTACTTTTATTTGTTTACTTTCGGGATCAGAATGTTCAGTGTAATGACTTGATGGACAAACATTCACTTTTGTTTACATATTTACAGTTCAAAATGAACTGGATTTGAGATGATGATTTTTTAGGTGTGGGACATTGACATTTTTTTAGCACTGCGAACTAGCAAGATTTAAAGTTAAAATTTCTTGAAAATTTTTATGATTTCTGTGTTATCTGGTGAGTTTTATTTTTATTGAATGACACTTCAGACTGTGTCGGGTTGAAAAGTATTGGATAATATTTTGCTCTGATTCTTGGTGGTTGCAATGCTGTCTCGCTATTTCATAACACTTTGTTTGTTTTTTTATATGTTACCTGTTGATGTGTATATATATATAATTAATCAGATAATTTTCTTTGCAGTGACTTATTTGTATTTAATGTTATATTGTGTTTTGACATTTATTCTTTACATCCCACCTATTTGCACATCACTTGATTTCACCAAGAAAATTTTTATGCGTTGCATAAAAATTTTTTGGGGAACGGGTAGGATATGTGGATTATTTTAATTATTATTTTATTTCGGCAAATTATTTCCTTTAACTACGTTGAGACACATAAATTTTAATTCGTTGTTTTAATTCATTGATTAAATGCACAAAATGTTTTTTCCCCTTTGCACTTTCTGAATTCTGGACAGCAAACTTTTCTTTTACTCTAACAACCCCCTAGTAGAAACCAACCTTTTTCTTTCCACTTTTACTTTTGTATATTTCCCCCTTTCAGGAGAATTGCACATGCAAGTTTGAGATCAACTGTAATAGATTAACTCTTATTTTCTCGAACCCCGCTGAGCCTGAAACTGACAAATATTTCCTTAAGTCTTTCGCTCTTTTGTAGGAAAGAATCCGAACTCCCTTTGCTCTGACGGTCAATTTCAATTTCAGCCGTTTATTGCCTTTTAACAATAAGTGCGCAACTGACTTTCCAAATTTTACAACCCTTGCGAGGACAGACAGTCTGATCCACACAATAATTCTCTTGCGGACATGTCTATTTTGATGGATTACATCCCTGAAGCAGTTCAGGTCCCTGTTTCTAATCACAAAGCTTTGATATTCTCTACTGTCCAGTCAGAAGTGTCAAAGTTTCCAAATTGGCTAACGACATATCTATGGGGCGTGAACAATGGGTTGATGGATTGCCTGGCGAGAGTCTGAGCAGTGACAAATCAGTCTTGGCGCAATAAATTCATTTCAATCTCTGCCTTGCTCAATGAAAAAGCTTGGTATTTTGGCACAGGCTTAGATCAATAAAGGAATGGCTTGGCACTGCATATTTCTTTGTATAAGAAAGCGGGAAAATTTAAAGGGAGAGACCCGGAGACAGAGATTCGGAGAGACAGAGACAGTTCGAGTCTGAGTGACAAACAAGAATAAGTGAAGAAGATGACGTTTTGATTTTTTGGGTGCAGATATCTGGCAATGAACCTTTTCAAAAAGTGGGATCTCTGATCGTCAGCGTCCGTGAAGGCAGGCATTAGCGGACTTGTAAAAAGAGGGTCATTGAGAGGTCCTGAGAACAATCTTTTGTTAATATCCTGAGAGATGTCGGCAGCGTAAGCTGTTTGCTCACAACAATGCAATAATTGCATAGCAAAACTTTGCAAGAGCGGCTACGGCTTAGGCCCTTTACCTGGGAGCGGTGCGACGATGACTAGGGCTGACTATCTCGTCAAACGGTGCATGCGGCGCACTGTATAGCCCAGCAAGATCCAGGCTGTAGATTTTCCGGTCATCCGTCCTTGCCTGAATGTTACGCGTCGCAGAGTGATTGACCTGGAGCCCAACAACTGAAGGACCTGTAGACGATGCCATGAATGACCTACTGAACCGCCTGCTGTAGGGTGCAGACTGCAACAAGACCCAGTGCTTCGAAAATTAACCAAGGAGATGCCTTCTGAAAACACAGTGTGAGACTCTTGCCAAACCCATTCAGCTCCTGTGTGTGCCACGGACCCAGGTCCTCAGCCCAGATGCCCTCATCAATGTTGTCAGATAAGTTTGCAATTTCGAATTGAATATTTTAATTTGTGAATTTTGAGATTTGAAAACTTAAAGCAGCAAAAATTTAACTCTCAGTTTTGATCATTTTTTTTATATAATGTGCAAATGGATCATTGAAGAAAGATTTTGATAAAAATAGGGAATAAATTGTGGATTCATGAAAATCATATTGAATTATCAATGTTTCTGGAAGTTTTTTTTATGAGTAAAAACAAATTTAAGAAATGTTGGAGTGAATTTTGTATGTAGGGTAAATTTTATTAATTATGTGTTTAACGTTATGTGTATAACATTATTATGTGATAGCTATCATCTCTAAATATCTGCAGAGATGTTTCTTGATTGTAGCATCTTTGAAAGATAAAAGTTTTAGTCTACCAGCACAATCTTTAACTAGGGACATCAGGGTTTTTATTTAGTTTAATTGCAGTGATAGCATTGGTATTGCTACATCAAGTTGTTAAATTTGTGATGATAGTAAAATTTCTAAAGGAATAATTTCGTGACATAGCATTAGCAATGTCAGGCTGTGAACTTCATGATTTTTTTTATATATTTCTGTTTACCATTTTATTCTCATGAGACAAAATATTGGTTGATTTGTACAATACATTACTTGTGTAAGTGAATTACTCTTGTTAGGGGGTCCCAACCTTGTTCAACCTGAGTTATGTGTTAAGTGTTTGTGATCCTGCAAATGTGTGTATTTTATTCAAGAGCATCAACAATTGTGCACATTCATCACATGTTTATCTCTACATTTTTTTTTATTTTTCAATTCATAAATAAACTGCATTTAATTTAACATTACAGTTTCTGTTATTTATTCATGGTTATGTTTTCTCTCACATTGTGTCCTAACAGGTTTTCCAGGTCTGGTGCTATTTATTTATCTATGTCAGTGTAATGTTTACCTGGGGTTATTAGTTAACCATTTTTGAGCACAACGCAGTTTACAATATTTCTTAGTTATACTCTTTATACGATCAAAATTGACTCGATCCTAGTTGCAAGATCCTTGTCAGGAATCTGTAATCAAATGTATGAAGATTAGTGCAATTTCATAATGACCGAAATTTAATATGATGTAATTTTAATTTAGAGCACTTACTACTTAGCTATGCCAATTAATTTATCTTGATTTGGAATTATTTACTTTTGGCCTCTTCTGACTTGTCAGATTTGTGCTTGATTTATGTTTTATGTCTTAGATTCTGATAATGAACTTACAGCTATTCTGTGCTTAACTGAATTTAAATTAATCAAAGATAATTACACGACTAAAAAATAAAAGATAATTACACGACACTTCGCCTGTTTAATAATCCGGCCCTTGATATTAGATAGTACAACAAACTACAGTGTTAAGGGGTTAAATATTAATTCTAAATCGATTGTGAGAAGGTTCAAGTGGCCGCGATGCAAGCATGAACCATTGCGTGGTCCCAGAATAAAAGTCGAGAAGTGAATACCTTCGATTTTCGGATCTTCTTGGAAGCCATCAGAAGGAAGCGGATTTTATTCTCCTCCGAAGATCTGTTCCTCGATAGAGAACCCTATTGTGTTGTCAATTGGGCGAGACCTTGAAGATACGAAAGATTTGTGCCCGTCTAAGACGGGTTTTCAGATTGACAACAATATCTCAGATCTGATTGTCACAGATTTATTTAGGAAAGTTGCAGAAGAAAATCTCCTGCACAATGGCTGAATGTTTAAAAAATAAAAAACAGCATTAAAAACAGAAATGATGAATCAATTGACACTCACTTTCGTTTCACAAAATATATAAATATTCATTTCCAAAATTAAGTATGAGAAAGAAAGAACCCTTTTAACTGAAACGAAAGTCAAGATCTCCCGGAAGTGGAAAAATTAATTAATTCCATATCAGTTCGTCTTCAATGAATCAACATAAAATAAAAAAGAAAAAAAAATAAGAAAGGCGCAGTTCGGTTCCGCGCCGTATATTTTTCGTCACAACGTCGGGATAAAATAATAAAAGAAGTGTTTCGTATTAATATGTAATTTAATTATGAATCTCTTTAATACAATATTTGCACAGAGTAGTATAATGGTTATAGAATAGTAAATCACAAATTTATCGCATGTAGCAAGGGTCTGTGGTAGCTTCTAGGTCACAGGGGTGTCTGTGGTAGGTCACTAGAGATGGGGTACATGTACCCCATCTCTAGTGAAAGAGTACAAATCAACACACAATTTGTTTAGGTTGATTTGAGAAAAAAATAACACATTCCTTATTTGATCGGATCATTTAGTGCCCTGAAGAACGCAGACAGAGTAATGTGAAAACCTTTTACTCTGTCAAACCTGTTTGGAATATTTTTTTTGCTTGAGTTCCTTTTTCCACTGGGCTTCATGTTGCATTAAAACTGATCCCATTCCGTAAAGGACTCATTTATATTGCAGTTAAAGTTGACAATTCCAGCAGTTCTAATCAGTCATTGCAACTTCGCGAGCATTTCACCACAACGATGTGACGAGAGCTGAGGGCGAAACGAGAACCCTCTTGTCACAGAGATGAAAAGGCAAATGCGGAAAATATTGGCTCATTTAACTTAGTAAGTGATTTTGGCTCTTTTGCTTGATCAGCGGTATCATTCTGAACGGTGCTTTTCTTTACAATCGAATTATTTATATATGCAGAATTTTGTACATGCTTTTAATTTTTAAACGATAGTAGAATCGAAATGATTTTTTTATAAAAAAACAAAACAAACGAAAAAAGTTTTTTAAAGAGCAAGAATTATTTTTACAGTTAGTTCGGTAAACTTTTTTTTTCACAGCTGATATTTTTTTTTTACTTTTATTGACTAAATCTATATGTATCTGAATGAGTACGACAAACGCAGATTTCAATTTGTATCCTTCATCACCTGCATCAAAAGAAAAGAAATATCAAGAACCTTCTAGAGATTACTACGTGGCGTCACTTCCTATTGGAGTTTGGTCAGCAGTGAAGCTGGTGAATTGAGAGACATTTGAGCACTAGTGCTGTGTCTAATATTTATTGGTGATCTCCATTGTTAATTTATACGAGTGCGGTTCAGTTTTGTTACCTACATTAGTGTTTTGCTGAAATCTTCGTCAAATAAATAGTCATATATATTTTTTTATTATCCTGCTTGTTGGACTGCATTCCCGTGCACTCACCAGACGATTTTTGTAACAATATAATGAATTTATTTTTGTTGAGCTTATTTTGCATAATCTTGAGTCTACTTTTCTTTCTTCAATCGTTGCTTAAGTTTTTATTTATTTAAATCATCCTTTTACAAAGACAATAAAACAACCCTAATTTGATCACATTGAAACAATGAGAGTGTTTTACCACGCAGTGCCAAACCATTTATTTTTATAGCGTTCAAAATGAAATCTGGGAAAAGCCAGAAACTGAGCCATGGTTTTCATAGAAGATCGTCTTCATTGAGCAGCCGTTCGAGCGACGACGTCTGCCCACCTTCTTCCCGACGTTGACGGCCAGGTCGACGACCTGTAGCGGAAGGGGTTGTGGCAGGCGCAGCACTCCGTCTTCTCTCCCTTCTCGTCGGCCTCGTCGTAGCCTTTGTAGCAGTTGTGCTTGTCGTGGGTGCACTCGTGGTGCTTCTCGATGCACTGCTTCTCCTCCGCCCTGAAAGGGAACGAATCTCTCATGCAGTCACGTTCTGCAGTCAATAAGAATAAATTGAACGAAAATAATCTTTCAAAACACAATGTAACGTCCAGACTGCTGTGTTTACCACTAGAGCCGTCGCACTACACCCGAGTCGGCTTACGCACGGAAATTAAATTCCTCCGTTCGAGACTTATCCTTCCTCCCCAGGGGAAAAGAAATGAAGGAGAACTTTGGGGCCAACCAGCGAGTAAGTGGCTGAAGAGTTGTATTCTGACCGAACACCGTTCGATGTGACTGAATTGCGCTGGTATATAGAATGTTTTTCCGCTTGTATATAAATGTAAATTGCTATACATAGTTGTATATTTATGTAGAACGGGAGTTTAGAGACTCGGCGGTGTGCTAGGGGTATTAATACTAAATGAATAGAGTTTGTGTCAAACAAGCACAAATTTATTGTTTGCTTTTTCCTGTTTAATAAAGAGTTTTAGAGGGAATCATTTTATCGTTAAATGATAGTAATTGCTTCAAGAGATTATAAACTAAGGTATTAGTATAAGAAAGACAAGAGCCGTTAGGCTTAAGCAAAAGCTTTACATTACTCGCTCTCAATCTGCCGACCGATCCTCCTCTCTCGACCGCTCGGGAAGAAGTGAAAATTCCCCGTAGCATTCAGGAAGCCGCTTCACTCAGCTTCTCTGAAACTGTCCTTCAGTTGCGTTTCGGCCGTTACGTGCTGCCCTCTGGGTGTATGGTTTTAAATGAAATTCTCAGAGGAGATAAAATAAAATGCGAATTCTCCTCCACATTTATTTCAAATTAAAGGATTAAAAATGAATCGGCAGTCTGTTCGTTACAACACTTTTATTAACGTACTAAAAAGTAGAATTTCATTTTAGGTATTTTCTACTATTTAGTCTTAAATTTATAATTTGTTATCTCTCTATATAAAAGAGCAATTTTTTATCAGTATGTAAGTTTTTTTTTCTCTTTGTGCACGCCTAGACCGTTTGACTTTCAGAGACTGCATTTGGCACAGTGATGGTGTAGCACAAGAGGGAGCTAATGCCGCAAAAAGTTTTTAAAAATTCGAGTTAGGTTTTTATTTGGCTAATTTTAAGTGGTTAATTCGGGCATTTTTTGCCTATTTCCTTTTTTTTTCTTTATTATTTTTCAAATAAGCGCAAGAAGAAAAGTTATGCTTCCGGTGTTTAATTTTCTTTTTCGCAACTTCTCGCATTTTCATTCAAACCATACTGCTATAAGGTGATAAAAAAAGTCTAGATTTGAAAGTTCCAAAGCAGATTTACCTTTGTTGGGGCAAGTTAGAGATACTATTTGGAAAAAAAGAAACATAAAATGAAAATATTTGGATCCTGAGCAACGCCGGGTTATCAGCTAGTTATAAAAATTGTAGAATCCTGAAATCATTTCTACTCAAACTCATTACTAGCCACTGATATTGAATCAAAAATTAATTATAGGTTAATTGAATAAACGAATTCAGTTCTGAAAACATTAAAATAGTGTACTGTCATGGTGAACACAGCAGCGTATAAAATTTAAAAACCCTCGCACATCAGGAAGTGAGTGAACAATCGATCACAAAATTCCATCCTTATAAGAAAAGGGAACAATTCAAGTGAAGTAAAAATACATAGAAGTATGGCATATGAGCGGTGAAGGTTGTCGATGTGGCGGTAAAAGGTGCGAGTTCGTGCCGGGTAGGATTAATGACAGGCAGAGTGATGTCTGTGGCATAATATCCTAGCTGCCATCGACACCGCACTTCACACTATCGTAGACACATACACTCACTTCCTTCAGAAGGGTTAACTTCATGGCGACACAGTGCAGACAACACGGAATGAAAACAAGAGTTTTAGAACGTTACCATATTTAATAGAACAACAATTAAGTTTAAGGTATAAATTACACTACTACATCATATGACCACGCGCGCGGTGAGATGATAACAGAAAAGTGAGAGAATGGTCAGGGGGGAGAGGACATATACGTGGTCCCTGCTCGTCGGAGACCCGTTACCTACAATCGACAGTTATGGAACAGAACGGTGGTAAATTATACTTGAATAATTAGGTCGACAAGATGAAGCAGTCTGGTAAAGGAGGAAGAAGTCTAGCCTCGTTACTGTCGGGAGCTGAACTGTAGGGTGGGGAGTGTCTCAGTGAGATTTCTCGTCTTTCAGGAGGTGGTGGATAACAACATGTTTACGGAGTGCCTGCCCCTGCAGGGGGCTACCTCCTATCATGACAACATAGGTGAAGGCTTTGCGGTCAATATGTTGAGGAGTAAAAGTTCGAAGTAGTCAGCAGTCTTGGAGAGAGTTCGTAGTTGGAGGAGGTGGAACATCGCCCTTAAATACTGCAGCAGCTTCTTCGCCATTGATTAGAAGATGACATCACCATAAAGGGAGAATTAGATACGCATTCAATTATAGCTTACGACACAGCTATTTACGGCGCATGCATCCCTTCCTTCGTGAGCGGGCACACTGACAGGATATTGGATGGGATGCCTTCCTAAAAACCACCACCCTCGCAGGCTCCACGCCCTCTTTGGAGATGTCCAACCCTGCATTCATTTTCCCTATGGGCACGCTATGCCGAAAAAATAGCGTGCTCGTAGTCATCACTCTCTGTGCATCTCCGGCCCCTGTGGGCCAACACTTCATGAAAAAGTGCATTTGCTATACATGCTACAATAACAAAGTTATCTTAGAAACTATACATAACATTATGACGTGACTAACCATCACAACATAAGAAGTTTACCCCGACTGGGCTAACATCATAATCAATTACGCTCCATAGTCTGTGTGGAGCCTAAGCTGCTCAATTTATCCGAGATAGATTGGGCATCTGACCGATGCCGCTGAATGATCTGTTCTCACTCGATTCTAATTTCGTTTATTATGCTCATTGCCGCTTTACAATCTTTGGAAGGATGTTTTCCTGGACATTTCAGACACAAATCAGTTTTAATTTTCACGAGCCTACGACACAGCTGGCGATGATGCCACCGAAGTCACGCAGAGCCGTTCGCGAATACTTCTCTCTCATCCTTAAAGTTGCGATTGGGCAGCAATTTTGCATTGTTATTTATTTATTGTAAAAATGGATGCAAAAACAAAATTGACTTAAAATTTATGAGGGTTTCGTGAATAGTATTTTCGGGTGAAATGATTACCGAAGGACTTATAAACAGTTCATCTTTAGGCTGTGAAATTCTAAGACGCCGGATTTCAACCTTTAAACAAATGGAGATTAAAGGGTAATTAAAGAATGATTCACTTGAAAATCGCTTATTTAAAATATCACGATGCCCCGAACTCGCCTTTTCCATCAATATAGTGACGCAGAAATTGACACAGAGTGTGTAAAAAAGGCAGTATAATAATTTTTAAAATTTGGGAGAATTTGTTTGTGATATTTTCTGTCTTTTGTTTTTTCGGCGGAGGCCCTGAAGAGTTAATACACGTGGGATAGTATTTATTTAGCTACCCTATACTAAATACCATTCACAAGACAGTCAAAACGGAATTTCTTGAGTCAATATGCTATTCGCAAAATGGCTAACTTCACTGTCGCTTTATGAAGAGAAAAGGTATATTCCATTATCTTCGAGTGTTTAGAAGATCCGGGATCCTCTGAAAGCAGAACTGGCCTCAAACTCCTTTTACACTTCGATGTGGCTTAAAATACAGCAGAACAGAACAATGAATTAGTTTATTCTAAACTGAAACAGTAGATTTCTACAACAGACGAAAAAACGCTTTCCTTTCGGATTTCTAGACTCTGTTTTTTTCCAAAAAATTATGAAAATCTTCTAATGTGAAGTTCAGGTTAGCTGAATTAGATTAACGTCTGTTTGTAAAGTCACACGAGGGTTTTTGGGATGGACGTCATTATTTTGATCCATGGGCAGATGAGTCTCCACCTATCCCCCTCTCCACTCCAGCATGACGGCCTCTGACCCCTACGGTCCTCGGAAGAACCGCGTCTGGAAGCTAAGACTCTTCCAGACACCCTTTATACAATCATCGAAGGTCCAAAATGGTGTTTAAAAAACATTAAATCATATAGTTTTGAAAATTGGAACACGTGTTTGTGAGGGGTTTATGATCAGCCTACTAAAAGTCCCAGGTCCTGGGGGTTGAACTCGGGGCGCCATCTTGGATTTCATCCCCCGTTTTTAGTTTTTCCTAAATATCAGTTTTCAAATTACAAATGATTTAATAAATTAAAGAGCGTAAAATTCCCTACAAATATATATTTTTGTCTTTCTTCCAGCTTTAATAGTTTCCGAGATAATGGGTGCAAATCTTGAGACCCGTTATCTCAAAAACCACTAAAGCTATAACAAAAATAAAAGCAATCAATTGTAGGGAATTTTACGCTCTTTATTTGGCTGATTGCATGTAATTTAAAAATTGAATAGATTTTGAGATATTCAAGAGAAACTAAAAAATGGGTATGAAATCCAAGATGGCGATAAACTTTGAGACCCATTACCTCGGAAACTATTAAAGCTGGAAGAAAAACAAAAGTATGCATTTGTAGGGAATTTTACGCTATTTAATTTGTTAAATAAATTGTAATTTTAAAGTTAAATATTTTTCGAGATATTCGGGAAAAACTAAAAATGGGGGGATGAAGTCCAAGATGGCAGCACTAGCTCTCCCCCAGGATCGGGGACTTTTACTATATTCAACAAGAGACCCTCGAGAAAATTTGTACCAATTTTAAAAACTATATGATTTTTTTGTTTTTCTTCAAACCTTTCCTTTATTGTACTATCAATTAAGATTTTTTACAAATTTATTCGTTTTGAGACAAGTTATCTCAAAAACTATTAAAGCCTGAAGAAAAATGAAAGTATCCATTTGTATAGAATCGTTCTCTCTTTAATTTGTTAATTCACATGTAATTTTAATTTTGAATAGTTTTCGAGATATTCAAGAAAAACTGAAAAGGGGAGGATATATCAAGATGGCGGCAACCTTTGAGACCCATTATCTCCAAAACTATTAAGGCTGGAAGAAAAATAAAAGTATGTATTTGTAGGGAAATTTACGCTCTTTAATTTGTTAAATCATTTGTAATTTGCAAAATGAATAGTTTTCGAGATTTTCAGGGAAAACTAAAAAAGGAGGGATAAAATCCTAGATAGCGCCGCGAGCTCACCCTCAGGACCGAGGACTTTTAGTATGTTCATCATAAGCACCTCACGAACATGTGTATCAATTACAAAAATTATATTAGTTTTTGTTTTTTCAAACCCTTCTTTTACTGGACTACCTGTCATGAGTTTCGATTGGTGAATAATTTTGCGGTATACCGTAACAGACTAGGGAATTACCGATTTTTAAACGCTTTTACTAAGTTCGAAATGTATGTACGGTTGGAATTTTGTAATCAATTTTCTGTCACTTCTTAATGCACTAGAGTTCTCAAATTTTGTATATTTATTGGGTTTCGATGACGATGCAATATTTTAATAATTTTAGAGCTCTCAATTATCATTTTTTAAAAATTCACAAAATTGCGATTGTACTCGGTAGGTTTCCGTGGCGCCATCTATAGTATTTTTGAGAAATAAAATACTTTAAACAGTAATTTAAATGTTTCAATAAAAATAAGTATATCCTATTATAGATCTTTTTAAAGAAATTATTGCTGGAATTAGGTGAAGAAAAATGGATTTTAAGTTCGAAATATTTAATGTTTGTTTGTAAGGACAGAATTTTGCGATGAATTTTTCACTCATTGCCTAATGTATTACAATATCTGAAATTTTGTATATAGTCATTGGGATTGATGACAATGAAATATTTCAATAATTTTGGAGCTCTTTTCAGTAAAATAATTGTTGGAATTAGTTCATGAAAAATTGATTCTAAGATCCCAAACTATTTATAATACTGAATTATGACGTAAATTAAAGACTATAAACTAGAAAATAATAAATATAAAGAAAACTTTTTAGAAAAAGGTTTTACCGATGCATTAAAAAAGAAAATAATAATTTTTCTAAAAAAATCTGGAGGTCAAAACAGAAATCGTAAAAGCGTGAGGCGCTAAAAGCAATAGGAGAGAGATATAAATCCAGAATTGATTATCATAAGAAACGAAATGTTATTAAACATTCATCCTATAAAATATATTATAAATGCGATTACAATTATAATTTACTTACAGCTTTTCTACCTGCGCCTCACGCTTTTCCGATTTTTGTTTTGATCTCCAGACTTTTGAGAAAAAATTACTTTTTCTTTTTTAATGCATTAGTAAAATCGTTTTTTTTAAGTTTCTTTTAATATTTATTATTCCTTTAAGTGTTTATCGCAAAATTTTCAAACAAAGAGGCTGATTCAGTTTTTATTTTCGCACACATAATGCGAGCATACGAAATCTTGTATTCTACGTTTTAAGGAGGAATTAGGATGCTAAGTCCTATAGATGTTTAACTCCTAACGCACGATTTCTTTCGGAAGGAAGTAAAGATGTTCCGGAAGAAGCTCCTTTTACAGGATAAACTGCGCCGGATCTTAAAGTTTGAATAAGAAGCGCCCGTCATTTCATCCAAAATTTAAAACTAAAGCATCAAGCACGAAGAATAGAAACAGGAAATGATTAGGAGCCAAAAATCAAACACCGGCTTCATTCAAGAATGCAAATATGTTAAAATGTGATTTTTGTCATATTGAAAACGGTCGATCTCAAGAATACATGCTATAAACTTGTGATTTATCCATTCTGTAACCATTATACTACTCTGCGTGAATATTGTATTAAACAGATTGATAATTAAATTGCATATTAATACGAAATACTTGTTTTATGATTTTATCCCGAAGTTTTAACGAAAAATCTATGGCGCGGACCCGAACTACGCCTTTCTTATGTTTTGTTTAGAGTAGCTTTTGATGGTGCCATCTGTTGACAGTATATGGAACTACATTTCGCGTATGCGCAGTAAAAAAAAATCTTACTACAAATGCTCTTATTTCCCGTAATATTCAAATCTTTGAATTCCAATTTTAATACGATGCTTCTTTTACGTATTGTCAAGTATTCTGTAAGTTTCGTAAAATTCGAAAGAAAACTCTGCATGTTATAATAAAAAAAAACATGCGGAGTTTGAAATTTTCAATTTAATACCGATTTTTACTTGTATTCTGATAATTTTTTTTATTGGCTCACTTTGGGTCCTAGTAATACTCCTCAAGCTCTTTAAAATGACACCAGAATCAACCTCCCTAGCTAAACGCGTTTCATTTTCGCCACACTTATTTATAACCTTACAAAAAGCTAATTCATAACAATCACGCGCATGCGCTTACACTGGTACGATTATGTCCCAGACAAAACCAATACTATACGACAAACTCTTACAGATATGATCTATCCGTTATGGGGTCAACCATTCTTTTCGCATCATTAGTCTCGTAGTTATTAGCGATTCAAATGTGACGGTGTTTTGTCACACAAGAAAATTCGACCGATTATCACTGTAGCGAGCGGAAAGACGTTTTCACGTCAAAAAGATTGTACATGAAATCTCGAGTAAAGTATCTTACTCAAAATGAAATTTTGTATGGAATTTTGAGTAAAGTATATTACTCAAAATTTCATGCATAATAGAAGAAATCATGAAATCTCTATCAAATATTTGGTTCATGAAATGGTCATGGTTAAGGAAACATTTTTCAAATACTCATGCAAACTTTATTTCTTAGAACTTGATTCTTTACTTTCGACAGATATTTTAAGAACATTTTTTGTTCTTCCTTGACCTTAATTTGTACGATTTGTTATTTAATTAACTGGACAATCACTGTAACGAGGGGAAAAGACGTTTTCACGGCAAAACATGTTTTATTTTTAAAATATATCCACAGCGACTGCAAGGTGGCAATGGTTCTGAAGAAAAGAAACGGGTGTTTGAGGTTTGTCCTTGTGTGACCAAACCTGAAACGGGTTAAAGTGAAGTCATATCTGCGGTTTAGGGAGGAGATCCATTGTGCGATTAAGGGTTTTACCGATCATGCATTTTATTTTCTGTCTCCAAGCTCCACTTGTTTCGATAACAGTATTTTCGAATGCACGATCGCAAATCAGCAGAAAGAATGTTCACCTTCGGTTTGTAACATGCAGTTTTACCGTTTTGTATCGTACGCAAATAACATCTTTAGTATAAATCTCTACATTTACTTGATAGAGAAGTAACTGTTGGCGTCAGAACGAAATTCAAAGACACTGCCCAATGAAAACAAGTTCTTTATTTCTCATTATTTCAAAAATGCTCTTTCTGGTCAAATTACCCGAAGGCCGCTTTCTGGAAGAATTTGGACACTTTGTCCAGAACTTTCTCCGTCACGCGAAGGTACCACTTCTCCTGACACGAGCACACCTCCTCGTTGGTGGGGGCGGAGTCGTTGCCAGCTTTATAAAAGCACCGGCACTTGTATTTGAACGTGTCGCTTCTGCAGCAACCATGACGGTTCGCCGTGCAGTCATGGTGCAGCGGAATGCAATCATCGGATCTGAAACCAACCGGGCACTTCAACAGAGCGAACTGATCAATAATTTGTTACAGATGTAGAATTTCAAAATTTTATTTCTTGAAAGCGTTTGCTTGGAATATATGAAAGATTAAAATCTTAATAATGTTCATAGAATTAGTTTCTGCAGAAAGATAAATCTCACAAAAATATAACAAACAACTCACAGAAAATTAAAATAAAACAATTATTTTTAGAGAAAGTTCGGTGCAAACAAATTTTGCTTTGGGATCAGAGAGAAGCTTTGTGAATTTAAGATTCCACCATCCAGAATATTTCGTGAAATTTTTGTCAAATTAAACAAATTTGGCTTAAAGCTCTGATCCCAATACAAAATTTGGATGTAATTAAATTTGCCGAAAAATAATCGTTTTATTTTGATTTTTTTACTGGTTGTTAGTTATATTTTGAACAGTTCTTAGGATTTTTTTAACTAGTGCAAGAAACCGACAAAAATATACGATTCTGAAGTACTTTTTTAATTTCTGGAGACCCATAAATGTTAAATTTTCAAGTATTATTTAATGTAAATTTTTAAGCCGAACTGCTTTATAACAGATAAAACACTATTTTAAACAATAATTTATTTGAGGTGAGTACCTGAATATATGCTTTAGAAGTTGATTTTATAAGAATGTCTGTAGAAGGATGAAGCCTTGAACACTCCAGATGTGTATTTAAGGCACACCTGTTACATGTCAACCTGAACATGTTTTAGTTAACGAATGCGCCAAAATGGCAAAATAGTAACACAGGTCTGCAAAATAAATAAATCAGACGCAAGGGATTTTTTGGTGTTTATGGATGCGCTGAAACCCAAAATTTTCCTCCAGCAAGTGCAGTTTTCTTGAAAACGTTGGATTTTTATTAAATTACTCGTTAATATACCCTCCATTGCTCAGAAAAATATTTTCATGTCTAATTTTTTAATGTAAAAATACTTTTAGATAAAATGTTATTCACAGGAAGCGAGGAAAGGTGCAAGCTTCTTAGCTTAAAATGCAGAATTTCCTAACATAAAATATTACAAAACATAAAATCCTTTTATCGTTTGAAATCTTTTTTAAATTTAAATGATATTATCAAATAAACCGAACGATTTTTAAAAACCGCCGAAAACTGATTTTCTCCGCGAGTTGATAATATTTGTTATTACTTCAATTGCTTCCATATCTGAGAAATGAATGCTTCATATTATATGGCGAAGTACGAGAGGAACTGCGAATTTGGAAATGAAAGTGAGTTATTTTATAACTTACTTCCTGGATTTTATAACAGTAAAATCATAACTAGCTGATCCCGAGCAGAGCATCTGCGTAAGACCATGATTTTGCTGGCGCTTCTAGAGCCAAACTGGCAATTCGGTGCTCCAAGAAAATTCGCCAAGACAAAAAATGGTGCCAAGTGGTGTGCGCATAACAGAAAAGTAGCCAATGCGCGATGCTCACAATAGTAAGTTCCATGATGAATTATTTTAGAAAAAGTTAGTTTACGCCAGAACGAATATAGTAACACTTTGACTTTGAAACTATGCCTAACATGGAGGAGTCTACCGGTTTGGTTTTGTAAACAGACCGATCGTTGCCATCTGCAAAAGAGAAATTAATCTTTTTTCTGTACCACGCATTTTAGCTTTTTTCATATATAGATTTTTATGAGTTATCTTAATTATATGCTTCGGATATAACGATAATAGAAAATATGGATAATATTCTTTGAGTAAGCACTAGAATACCACTCCTATTACTATTAAGTTAAAAACATGAGTAATCAGTTATTCTTATTAGTCCTCCATTTATAGGTAGGGTTCCTATACGCCCGTATATACTGGACTCTCACCGCATTTCACTACTCAGTCCCGTATTTCTATTTGTCCCGTTTTCTCCCTAAACTCAACCAAGTTCCTGAATGGAAAGAAATTGAACTTGCAAATAAGAAACATAGATATTGGCAACAGTAAGATTCTATTCAACCAGTTTGCATGTCTAAAAGGTTATTTAGGGAAGAATAATACCACCAAAACTGCGAAGAAACTATGAAAATTGAGTATGGAAGAGAAATGGCTGAAGTTTTCTGTAGATATTGATCAGAAGCCAGCTCTATCTCTACTAATAATAAAGGAGGTGTGTCTGTCTATGTGTGTGTTGGCGCTCTACAGGCCAAAACGCTGGGCCTAAAGCTACGAAATTTGGCACTAACGTATTTTGGAGGTTGTGAATGTGCACCTCGGAGATCTTTTATTGAAATTTTAGTTAGACTTTTAATTAATTAAAAATTAAGCGAAAGTTTGTCGTTTTTCCTTAATAACTTTCGAAAGTATTACATCACAAAAATCATTTTTACACCACCTGAAAGCGCAACAAATTACCTTTTCAATGCAATCAATTAAGTTCCCGTAATTAATAAAATTTAAAAAAATATTTTTAGCATAATTCACAACAATACTTTTCATTGTTGCAGCGCATTTCAAACCATTTTCGCTGTATAAATGAATATTTATTTGCGTGTTACTCTTCCATTGTTGAAAGCTAAAGTAATATTTTTTTATGTTTAATGATACGTTCTAATCAGCGTATTTTCATCCAGCTAACATGCGGCCGGAAGTAAAATTTTTAGCGCCATTTTAATTTTGAAATCAAATGCATATTTTCAAGAGGAATAAGAGAGTAAAGATGATGACATTGTATGATACATGACACGGACAGTTACCCGACTCCATTAAGAACGCCCATGCAGACAACGAACAAAATAGGTGCATGGCCACTGAAAGAACGCGGGTTAAATGTCTATCACAATTTGAAATTTAAAATTACTTTATTAAGGGAACCATTAATATCAAATTATTCATAAGAGATTCAATTGAAATTATATTCTCGGCAAACAAGCTGGTCGCCGAAGGCGGGTAGCTAAAAATAAAGGAGAATTTGTGTGTGTTGGCGCTCTACAAGGCAGACATGTCTCCCTAGAATTACGAAATTTGGCACAAACACACTTTGGAGATTGGGAATATGCACCTCGAAGCTCTTTTGTTGAAACTTTAATTAAATAAAAATTAAGATAAATTTTGGCGTTTATCCATGATAAGTTCCGAAAATATTACAATACAAAAATTCTTTTTACACCTTCTGAAAATGCAAAAAATTGTATTTTCTACGATATCAAATAAGTTGGCGAAGATTTTTTTTCTCTAATTATAATGAACTTTTTAAAAATGTTTTGGCATAATTTACAGCACTTTTCATTGCTGCAGCGCAATTGAAACCGTTTTCATTGTTTAATCAAATATTTAATTGCATTTTTTTCTCTCATTGCTTTCATTGTTGAAAGTTGAGGTAATATTCTTATACATTTTGCTTTCATATTTTATTTCATCAAAATTTGTGTGGAATCAGTAAATCAAGCTCTCTGAGATATTACTTATAATAAGAAATATATCCAGTAAGCTGAATGATTATGGTTGCTATGTTTTCATTCTTTTTTCAGCGTATTGTAATCCAGCTAACATGCTGTTGGCCATAAAATGAGTTCCGACATTTTTATGTCGAAATCAAATGCATATTTTCCTAGAGGAATAAGAAAGTGAATATGGCGCCGACAACGTGTAATTAGATGCTACATGACAGTCAGTTATTTGACTCCATTAGGGACATTTATGTAGACAATGAACAGAACAGGTGCAAAGCCATTAAAAGAACACGGATTAAATATCTATCACAATCTGAAATTTAAAATTACGTTTTTAAGAGAACTATAAAAATAAAATGATGCAAGATTTGATTGCAACCATATTTCCGGCAAACAAGCTGGTCGCCGAAGCCGGCTAGTATCTAATAAAGCAATGCGAATACGTATTTACCAATCCAGCCCACAATGCAAATGTGGAGAGAATATTTTCCCTAATGTCAATTCGATGATGTGACGCAACAAACTGGTTATCAGTGGAGACAATTGAAGCAATTTTTATTTGCCATTATAATTTTTAAATGACCTCTTCTCAATTTTATAATCATGCGAAAGAAGGAAAAAATACTATTAAGAAAGTGAAATCAACTTTAAAATAGGACTGCGCAAAAAATGATTAGCCTTGTATCTTTTTTTTATTACCCACGTGTTCATTGTATTACATTGTTTAAACATTAATTCTTTATGAGATTAAAATAAACTATTAGCTTAATTTTTTTCCAGCTTTATTTATTCAGCCCTTAAACGCCCTTTATCAGTGTTTGGCAACCCTATTAATATGCGAGATTAAACGACTTTAATGGGCAGTGATGGAGCAATTTTAATGGAGGAGAATTTTCCGTACTTTATTTACCTTCAGAACAATGCAATTAACTTTTTATGAAATGCACTTTAAAGTAGAAAAGAAATAGCTTAAAAATTGTGTCATCGGTGTTGAAGTAAAACACTGATGATTAAACTTGCTGCAGACGCTGGAGGAAAGGGAGTGCCTTCACCAGGAAAGCAAAGCAAATTCTGAAAGGTATTCTTTCAAAAAAATTTGAATTTTTGCTGGGCGTAGAGAACTTTCTGAGAAGCAGTAGTGACAAAAACTCTATGCACGAATTGTGAAAATCTTGTCAAGTATTTAGACACAAATTTTGGTGGGTCTGAATTTTGTTCAAAAGTATGCGATTGCAAGATGTCACTGCTTAACGGAGAAAACGATCTTCCAAAAATTTCCCTAGAGATTTATCATTTCGTACGGGGAGGTTGCTTTCTCAAATCTACGAATTAACCCTTTGACTGCGTAATTTTTGTTGAATTACTATTTAGATGCTGGAGATTCAAAAGACTGACAAGAGAGGGCGCACTTAACGGACTGAACTCTGAACAATCGATTTTTGTGCTGACTCTCAATTCTGCATTCGTTGCACAAAGAGTGATGTCCGTAGGATAGGGTGACTCAAAAAAACATTTTTTTTTAAAAAAAGCCTCGCTTCTCAGGGTTTTTCCCATTCCTTTTGGACCTAATAGAAAGTATATGAAGTTTCAGCCCTCTAAATCAACTGAAGGGTTTTCCTGCAAAACCCTGAAATTTGAAGAAAAGCTCCTAAAATGTCATTTCAGCATTTTTTAAGAAATTTTATATAGTTGCAATTATGCTAAAACTGGATTATATTTGTTCCAATGGACATGTTTAGTTAGAATATAAATATAAATAAATATTAACTGTAACTTTAGCTACTTGGGGAAAAAGCATAAAATGGTTTAAATTTGCAATAATTCTGCATTGTTGCTTTTTGGAAACACCATACCACAATTACTCTATGTTCACATTAAAATCTTAAAAATTTACTAAAATGTTGAAGAAGGATATAAAAATTAATGCAGTTATAAGTTGAAATATATAGTTTTTTTTGACAATTTAACACGTAACATTAAAAAAATTAAATACTTATAGTATTTAATTGTCCAAATAACGGGCAGAAATTACAAGAACTGTGAAATAATCTCATGTAATCACTTTAACTACTTTAAATTTCATTGAAAACTGACTTCTTAAAGGATTCTTTCTTACTTTCTTCAATAGACTGAAGTAGATTTTGAATATATTCTTCATTTTTGGTTATCTCAGCATCCTAATGACTGAAATTTTCCATTAGTTTTGCACCCCATTCGGATGTGCCATTTACTACTTTTAAGTTCTTGTTATAAGTTTTCATTTCTTTGAACGTGAAACCTTCTTCCCAGGAACGAGGATTGCTTTTCAACCAGGATCCATCTTGTTTCAATAACTGAAAAATCAACCATGTCTTCAGTCCAACCAATCGATACTGTTTTGTGGTATGTCTGAAAACTGAAAACGGGGACAACAGCGGGAAGTGATTTTTCATTAGCTTTGTATTTTATTAAGTTTTCTACAATCTTCTTTCCAGAGTCTGACACTTTCTTAGAAAATAAAAAAAATATGTCACTGCTTCTTCTGTCAAATACCACAATTGTCTGCTGAAAGTTAAAAGACCAGCTTTGACGACCCCAGGTTCGTATTTCTCGTAAAGATTCAGGGGCTACCAAAGCATCAGATCCTTTATAGGAGCATCTGTAGCAATTTGGGCATTCAACCAAACTTTAACAAAAATCAAATCGGTGAACAAACATATTTGATTCAAAATTTTGTATTTACTATTGTCAAATTTTAATTGTTTACCAAAAGCATATATCTTTGCCGAGTGAAGTAAACATTCATTTTGTATACATTCACCTGGCTTTGTGAAATGACCCAGGAATTTGAAAAGTAACTCCCCAAAGAGAGTTCTCTTAACGCTATTAGGACAATCAAGGCACATTCCTTGTAGTCACTGACTGCAGAGAATGTGTCGCAGTCCCTGAACATATACGAGAAATTCGCCCCTTGGGGTTTAACTTTTAGTAGACATTTGCGGTATTTAACAGAAGAAGCGGTAACATTTTCTTTATTTTCTAAGAAAGTGTCAGACTCTGAAAAGAAGAAGATTGCAGCATCCTTAATGAAATACAAAGATAATGAAAAATCATTTCCCACTGGTGTTGCCGTTTTCTCTGTTTTCAATCATACCACAAAGCTGCATCAATTGGTTGGAACGTAGTCATGGTTGATTTTTCTTTTGTTGAACCAAAATGGAGCCTGGTTGGAAAACAATCCTCAGGCCTGGGAAGAAGATTTCACGTTCAAAGAAATGAAAATGTTATCAAAAAAGTAGTAAATGAAACCGTCGAAAGAGGGACAAAATTAATGGAAGATTTCAGTCAATTGATAACCAAAACTGAAGAACAGACTTGAACTCTACTTCAGTCAGTTGAAGAAAGTAAGGGGAAAAAACTCTTTGCTTTAAGAAGTCAGTTCTGAATGAAATTTTAAGTAGTTTAAGTGATGACATGAGATTATTTGACAGTTATTGGAATTTTTACAAGCTATTTGGACAACTAATTAATGTGAGTATTAAATCTTTTTTAATGCTACGAGTTAAACTGTCAATTAAAATTGTAGATTTTAACTTATCACTGCTTTCATTTTTATATCCTTCTTTAACATTTTAATAAATTTTTAAGCTTTTATTATGAACATACAGTAATTGTGGTATGGTGTTTCGAAAAAGCAACAATGCAGAATTATCGCAAATTTTAACCATTTTCTTCTTTTTTCCCCAAGTGGCTAAAGATACAGTTAATACTTGTTTGTGTTTATATTCTAACTACTAAACATGTCCATTAGAACAAATATAAACCAGTTTCAACACATTAGCAACCACATAAAATTTCTTTAAAAATTCCGAAAATATGAAATTTTAGGATCTTTTTTTAAAAATTTCAGGTCTTTACAGGCAAACCCTACAGTTAATTTAGAGGGCTGAAACTTCACATACTTTCTATTAGGATCAAAGGGAATGGGAAAAACCCTGAGGAGCAAGGCTTTTTTAAAAAGAAGTTTTTTCGGGACACCCTGCTGTAAGCGTTCTTAAGTTTATAAATTAATCTTAAACTCAATTCTTATATTCGTATATTCCGTATGCGCAAGCGAAAAGAGATGGCTGTTAGATGTCTTCTACTTCGATGTTATTCGTAAGAAATCTATTATTAGTAGTGTCAATTCTAGATATCATTACGGCAGATTACAATCAATGGAATCAACAAATAAATCCTGAATATCAAAGTCGGAACGCGGTGAGTCAATCATTTGTGGTCTGTTTTTATCTTAAGTAAAATTACGCAAGGTTTTAAATTAATAATTATGTAATCATCATTCAGATCTTGTTTATATAGAGAGAGATATGCATTCAAACTAATCAGTTCTTAAATCAGATTCGCATTTTAAATCAACAGGTGCAAAGTTTTAAAACATGTTTACTGTATGTCTGTCTGTATAATCGCAGACTATTGAAAGCAATAACTTCTTAAAAAAATTACTTTGATAAATGAAATTTGGTGTATGGCCTTCTTACCTTCATAGTAGATTTGTATCCAATTTTTGTGTGTCAATCGGTTAAAAAAAAGGGCATTCTAATTGCAAATTTCGTTTTCTTTATCTTACACCCAGCCCTATTGGCAATCACGCCGGCTTCTAATTCCACTTCCGAGTTGGACGATCTTCGGAAATCATGGTATGAAGTTTCGCTTATTGACGTGAAAACGTCTTTCCGCTCGTTAAAGTGACAGTCGGTCGAACTTTCTTGTGTGACAAAATACCGTCTGATTTGAATCGCTAATAACTACGAGACTAATAATGCGAAAAGAGTGGGTGACCCCACAAGGGATAGATCATGTCTGTAAGAGTTTGTCGCATAGTATTTGTTTTGCCTGTGACGTCATCTTACCAGTGTAGGCGCATGCGTGTGATTGTTATGAATTAGCTTTTTGTAAGGTTCTAAATAAGTGTAGCGTAGAAACGCGTTTAGCTAGAAGGTTCATTCTGGTGTCATTTTAAAGAGCTCAAGGAGTATTAATAGGATCCAAAGTGAGACAATAAAAATATTTACATTTATCAGAATATAAGTAAAAATCGGTATTAACTTGAAAATTTCAAACTCCACATGTTTTGGATTATAACCTTCCGAGTTTTCTTTCGAATTTTACAAAACTTACAGAATACTTGACAATACGTAAAAGAAACGATGTATTAAAATTTGAAATAAAAAATTTGAATATTACGGAAAATATGAGCATTTGTAGTAAATAATGTATTACTGCGAAGACTCGAAATGCAGTTCTAGATACTGTTGACAGATGGCGCCATCAAAAGCTACTCTAAATAAAACATAAGAAAGGCGCAGTTCCGGTTTATCGCATGTAGAAAGGGTCTGTGGTAGATTGTGATTTATCTATTCTATAACCATTATACTACCTGTGTACATATTGTATTAAAGAGAGTGATAATTGAATTACGTATTAATAAGAAACACTTGTTTTATGATTCTATCCCGACGTTTTCACGAAAAATCTACGGAGCGGACCGGAACTGTGACTTTCTTATGCTTACAAATAATAGAAATTTAAATTAAAAGAAAATAAATTAAAATAAAACAATGATGAAATGAAAAATAATGAAAACAATAGACGTTTTTGCGTGCAAACGCAGCAGCAAAAAGTAATTGCTTCAACAGAAATTTTTTTTAAATACAACAAGAACTATAGAAAAACCAAAAGTTTACCAATACTTAGAACAATTTGTTAAGAAATTATTCAAAATGAAAATGAACTAAAATGGCTCACTCATCAGAAACCACACGCCATTTTTTAGTTCAAAAGGGAACAAGATTTTCTGTGGAAAGGAATGACAAAAAGTCAAAATTTATTACTTCCTGTGGTCTGAATCTTGTCCGGCCACCAAATAAAGAACATAAATCCAAAATTTTTTAATCCATAATCAGAAGAAAGAGATAAAAATTTTACCTTCTTTCAGAAGCAAGCCAAGCAGAAAAATGACGCAATAGATACAAAACAATCAACGATCTAGAAGCTATCCAGTAGCTCCATCTATGAATAAAAATTTGAACTATTTCTCAGGAGAACAAAAAGTAATTTTAAAAAAGATCAAATTTTAAGGAAACAAAAAGGGAATCCGTTATCCTTTAAGTTATTATTTAAATTACCTCGGGCTTTGACTAAAGAAGAGTGGTTATTACAGATGTGTTTAATCCTATTAATTTGAGAATAAATAGAGTTCTTAATAATTTTAAAATGAAGATTTGTCTGAAAGTTGCAAAGTGAAATAGCCTTAAAATTAAATTCCTTTCTCTTGTCAAAGATTCCAACCAAAATATCTGAATTCCTAATTTCAATTTCTAGATCCAAAAAATTACGTTTGTTCAATTCATTATTAGTTTTATTTAATTTGAGTTCTTTTGGATAGCAGCTAAAAATGGAGTTAACATTATTATGATTAAAGACTAAAAGGTCATCAATGAAACGAAAACCATAAACAATTTCATTTTTAATTAAATCCCTCTCAAATGAGTGGAGAAATAAATCGGCTAGTGCACTTGAAAAACAACAACCCATAGGAATACCAAGAACCTGCTTATAGTAGTTAATTCCATTAAATAGATAATTTTCACAAATATTAAGGTATGTGACTACCCTAAATTCCTCGTTTTGCAGAAAATTTTCGAAATTTGTTTTATTTGTTTATTTTATAAGCCGTACAATTAGGTATATAAAAATGCTTTATTTTTCTCTCTACTATAATTACAAATAAAGTTATAGCATAAATAATAACCGGAAGTGACAATTCTGATACCGGAAGTGGCAATTGAAAGAGCCTTAAAAATACAAACAATTAGTTTGAACAACTTTATCTAAATTCTCAAGCAATATATTGTCTAAAAATATAGATTTAAGCTTCCATTTCTTATTTTTATTGTTTTATTGGTCTTTGGCGACGCTTTTTTTAAAAAATACAACACAACAGTAATTACAACAGTAAAAATTATTTTTTGGCGCTCAAATTGCAGTGTTATAATTTAATTCCATTTATTTTGAACTATTACCTGTTCTCAAGTGTTTTTAAATGTCAATTTATCCATAAATGCTTAAAAATTACATTAAAATTGGCTAAAAGCTAATTTAGATATCGAGACGCCACTAACTACCTACTACACAAAATGATTTTAAAAAAATCTTAAAAGCTGAAAGAACACAAAAGTCGTTTAAAATCAATTAAAAGAGGGTTTGACTTGTAAAATTGGCGAGTTTTAAGATTCTAAGATGTGTACAAAATTTTTTGTACTCTATGAAAATCTTTAAAAGCGTTTTCTGAGAAATTGGAATTTTCGATATTTTTCTACTCGGCAAACATCATTTTGAAAAATGTTTTTAAGATATTAAAATGAAATTTGGCCAAAATGTTTTATTTGTTTCTAGCTATGTTATGAACTAGAATCTAAGCTCTCTGCTTATATTTATTTATTTTAATGACTTTTTTAGTGAGCAAAATCGATGATTTTTTTTAAAAAATTCGAGTTTGTTCACAAAGTTTGGAATATCTCCAACACCTTTCGAGGTATTAACCCTCTGAGCGTTTCACACGTATTTCTACGTCGACCTTGGACTATCCCATAAGCGGATAACACGCATTTCAACGTGTGGTCAGAGACACGCCGAAAGCGGTCAGCCCGGAAATTTACGTCTCTTGTGAACTGTCTCTAAAGCGCGATAAACGAATTTTTCCGAATTTCTTCCCCCTTCCGTGGTTTGACATTTTGATTGATTAGCTGGGTAGGGTAGCGGTCGACACAATGAGTGCTGATAAGAATGTACTTACTGCAAATTAGAGATACCACAGGATCCAAGACCCCACACCCCCTTAGACTTGGGGCATTTTAACGCTATCTGCATTGAGGTCTTCTTTCAGAAAGAAGGTCAGTTTTGGATTTTTTTTCTAGTTGTGTGTGTCCGAATTAGGATTCTGTATAAGTTCGGTTTAATATTTGTCAGCCTGGATTGAAATTGTATTATGTTTCAAGTGTTTTCCCTGTAATACACTTATGTTATATAAGATTTTATTTCAATGCATCAATGTTTTAATCGAATTGTTAAGTAAAATAGATTTTGTGGTCCAATCTCTTTCAATACCCCTTAAAGCATAGAAAAATTTGAGAAGCCGGGGGTGATAAGAAAAGAGGGGGTTGTTTATTTCGTTATATAACATTGAATTGAAAAAAAATAACTTTAAGGTTTAGGTGTGATTTTTTAAAACTATAACAGTTTTTTTTTCTAGATGAGTTTTCTATATTGCACTACTTAGAATTTCTTTTAAATTCATGAAAATGAAATAAATACCGAAAAAAAAAATCAATTATTTTTTCAAATAATTATTATTCAATTTATTTTTTGCTCACTTTGAGCAAACATTGAAACAAATGTTAAAGAAAACGGACGAAAATTTTATTTTGTATGTTTTAAAATATTGTATTTTTGTTAGAGAAAATTTTGGTTTACATGGAAACGTAAACATTATAATCAACTAAATTTAACGTTTCAGTGATCTTAACAGACTTTTAGTTATCTTATTAAGAGTCTGATAACATCTGCAGTTTAAGTTTATTTCAATAGTCAGTGAAAATGTTTATTTCTTTTTTAAAATGTAAGAACACAAAACCATTTCTAAGAAAATATCAATGCCTACTTCAATGATACTGTATTTATGCACTAGTTCCTTGAGCGTTATAGTTTTGCTGATATGCATTCTTCATTAAGTGATCAAATCTAAATGCCTGAATTGCATTGCTTTTGGTAGCTCTTATGCCAATTGCGAGCTGAATTTTAATAAATGCTATGAGACAAGAATCCACTAATATGTGTTACAAACCTATGATGCATACCGACACGTTATTAACGAGTTTGAAGACAGTACTTCTAATAATAATAGTAGTCTCAGGCATTGAATTATTTCCAAACTCCACCGTCACATGCTAGACTGTGTGTTTTATCACAATATCTTGTGTGTGTGCTGTGATTTGTAAAGTATAATTTTTTTAAATAAAATTCTGATTTATATACAGGTTTTTATTTTCATTCTGAACTTTAATGGATAATAATGAGACTCTTATTTATTTTCCAAGCTGTATGATATATTTGAATTAGATCTATAATTTTATTTTTTAAGAAAAACAGTAAAGTGTCAGTTTTATGTTAGTTAAATTTCCTTTATATTTGGTATGAAAAGGCCCAAAAATGTTTTTGAATATCACACCGATAACGTCCAAGACATTTATAAATTGTGAAAAGGCACCTGATTAATTTCGAATAGGTGTTGAAATTTTTCTCCTTATTCTTTGATTTTGCGAAGTTTGCAAAAAAATTGTCTGTAGAAAAAAAAATTCAATAATATTTTACTTCGTAGCTAGCTCATTTTCGTAAAATTGATAGGAAAAAAAAGTTTGATCGTTTTTACATTCTAGTAAACGAAGTATACAAAGAGAAAGAATTATAATCGTTGATCGTAAATTTCAACACGAGATTTTGACGAATCTCCAGTTTTTAGACCTCCCCGAGTCCGAAAAACACAATTTTGGAATTATGTTTGTGAACAAAATAACTCAACAAAGTTTAGAGTTAGAAAGAAGGAATCTTTTATATGGACTTAATACAAAATTAGTTTATTTCAATCAAATTTTGGATAAAGTCCGTCCAAGGAAAATTTGTATGTTAGGGTTCATATCAACACGATAATTTCAGAACTTAAACAGCTAGATAGATAAAATTTGGTACACAGTTTTAAAAATTAGGAATGTAGGTCCGTATTAAATTTTGGACGAAATCCCTCGACGCGTTAACAGTCTGTTGGTTTCTGTAATCGCATGCTTGTGAACACGATAATTCCTAAACGCAACGACTTAGATAAATGAAATTTGGTATGTGGTCTTTTAACCCTAATTGTCCAATTTTCGTTTCAATCGGGTAAAAAAAAACTTTAATGCCCATGAAACTCAATATGCCATTACATTTCGATAAAAAAAAATTATAAATAAAGAATTAAAGGGGCCGTTCAAATATTACGTAAGCATTTTTTTAGTAATTTTTGACCCCCTCCCCCCCTTGTCAGCAAAAATAAGCAAATCGCAAACCCCCTCTTATAATTATGTAGCAAACTGCACCTCCCCGTTCTTTTTTTTTACAAAACGTATAACAATAATAATCTAATTTTAAAAATTTTAGGATTTAATTCAAATAAAACCAGCGGGAGTGACCTCCCCTAAACTTTCTCGTATACTTCTCAAACATTTGTCATTTCCCTTCCCCCTGCGTGGATAAAAAAATCGAACCTACTGTAACCCAGAATTCAATGACTATCAGAAGGTTTTTCATTGTAGATTATAGTGATAGTAAAATATTTAGGTGAAAAATCATATTGAAAGAGATGCGTATGTATTAAAAGTTAGCAATATTTATTTTCTATCAAACTGTAGCCAATGCACAAGCTCCGTGTGCAGAGGAGAAAACAGGAGAAGACCTCGTTCGTTAGCTTGCGCATGCGCAGAGATTGCTTCCAGAACGCAAGTAAAACAGGGGAAAAGTGATGTAATCCTTCCGCGTGCACAGAGATTGCTACCAGTACGCATGCGTATGGAGAATCGGATTAGAAAAATTAATTATACAATTTGAACGCCTTTTTCGTTACCGATTCAAACGAAATTTGGGCACAGACCTATAATTAATATTAGCAAACGTCATACCAATTTTTATTTATCTAAGCCAAAGGGTTTAGGAGATGTAATTTTTACAAGTACGCGATTATACAGACCGACAGACAGTCAACCCTTTGACGGATTTGGCCCAAAATTTTATACGGACCTACATTCATGATGATAAAACTGTGTACCAAATTTTATTCATCTAGCTATTCAAGTTTTCAGTTATCGTGTTCACAGACACACAGACAGACATAATTCCAAAATTGTGTTTTTCGGACTCAGGGAGGTCTAAAACATGGAGATTCGTCAAAATCTCGAGTTGGAATTTTTTGACGATTACAATTTTCTCTTTGTATACTTCGTGTACGAGAAAGTAAAAACTCTAACTCGGCTTAAAATGAAAAAAAAAAAAAAAATT
>BGPR01015053.1:0-37640 GCA_013235015.1 Araneus ventricosus
AAAATCATATGTGGCGTGCTCCATGCGTGTCCAGCCCACACAAACCTCTACATCCTGAATAATGTATACAAAAAAAATATTAGAATAGATAAACAATTTACATAATTCATCAGCATACATGTACAGTACAATTCTTAAGTCATCAGCCGTCCAATTGGCATTATCTCCGTCAGAATTTTTACTTTCCCTTTAAAATGCAACAAAACATTTATTCATGAATTAAAAAAAAAGAATAATTCAAATTCTTCAAGTACGTAGTCGCGTACAGCTAGTAATATAATAAAATGCGAAAGTGCGTCTGTCTTTCTGTCTGTCTGTTTGTTATGCTTTCTAACATCAAACGCAAACTGATTTGGATGGGAAAATTGGCTGAGTTGTAGCTTGAAACCTGAGAAATCGACATAGTTAGGTGAAATCACGTTAAATTAATTATTTTGACTACAGATTAAAAATATTAATGTAAAGAGTTTTCATTGACTCATGATTCAAGACATGAAGATTTTATTTTACCTAACTGTCACGTGATCTCTAGAATGCGGAAAACATGTGAAAATTATTTTTTAAATCAACTATCACGTGTAATCCCTTTTTCCGGCTGTAATCTCAACAAATTATCCGATACAAATAATTTTTTGTTCATCTTAAAAAAGATAAAAAATTTTAAATTTTCAAATGATACAATTTTATTTCTGCGACATTTTTTTCATTCAATTTTTGTTTACCCTTTAAAACTTTACGCAGACGATCTTTGAACAACGCAAAATTTCATACCTACTCTGCCAAGCAGGAAACGGTTAGACTTTGAAATCCAATTTATCTTGCTTCAAAAGTTTTGCTTATGTTTATAAATATCTGATAAAACAAGGCCCAGAAATTACATGGTCTGTTCGTCTGCCGGCCGACGTAGTCGGTCACAAGAACTCCTCCAAACGGGTGAACGGTATGACATGAGTTCCCACACAAAAGTTATTTTCGAAATTTCAGAGTTAATTAGTTCTTAAGATATTTAATTAAATAATGAACATTAGCTGCTTTGTTTATTGCTTAGATTGTTTTTTTGCTATCAATCTCCGAAATTTTATTAGACAACAATTATGTATGCCATTTTAAAGTGTGCAGAAAATGATCTTTCAATGCCACAATGCCACTTTCAAGGAAATACTTTCTCCGATTGCTATGAAGGTTTCAAAAATATTTTTAACGTAATTTCACAAGTCTTTTTATTTATAGAAAGCAATCCAAGCGAAATTACTTTTTCTTTGCTTACAAAGCAAAGCAATATAAGAAAAATATTGCTTTCTTTACCACACCACAAAGAGACTTTACACTTTCCTGGGTTTCCTTAAATGTCGTAGAGATTTGCAGTTTTTTAATGTAGTTTGTTATTAGTGATCCAAATTGAGTTAAGTGAATTCATTTCTTCGATGTTTTGTTTTAAATTACAATGAGGTATTATAAAATATTCATCTGTAGATATGGTAATGGCATATCAAGGAATATCATATATTGTAGAAAGTTTTCTCAATATCTTAGATTGTTGGCACTCTTCGACAAGCCGAGATTGAATGCGCCGTGCCAGCATTATTTACGCAACTCGATAGCAATGAGATTGCGCAATGGTTACTGTCATAAAATTGTTATCATAGTCCAACGTCATGAAAGCTACTGTTATGACTGACAGAGAAGAGGAGAGCATCTTAATCACTCTCCGACAATGCCAATGACGAATACTCTGTCTGTAAAGGCACAAACCTTTCAAAATGCCGCCTAAGCCAGCCCAGCCGCAGAAACTGAAAAAAAGTGGCAGATGCACATAAGCGGGAAAACCAAATTTTCCCTTTGGCAACTATATGTGGCTCTGTACACGTGTCCAGCCGACACAACCTCTACAGACCCGTAAATAATGTGATATACAAAAGTATTAGAATAGATAAACAATTTACATAACTATACGGCATATGTACAGTAATAATTCTGTCACGTCGAATTAAGTATTAATAACCGTCAGAACTTTCCTTTCCCTTTCAAATGCAACAAAACATTTTACATTCGTGGAATTAAAAAAAAAAGATTAATCTAAATTTTCGCAGCACGAAGTCGCGGGTAACAGCTAGTTGAAAAATAAAATCTTCATCGCGAATCAGGAGTCATTACTGGCTTTTGTTAACTATTTTAGTCTGTAGTCAAAAAATAATTAATTTAACGTGGACTTCAATTTTACTTTATGTCCAATTCCGGCTCTGGTTACAACTCTGCCAATTTTCATCCAACTGGCTTTGGTGGTTTGGTCGAAAGCTTAACAAACAGACAGACAGACAGACAGACAGACAGATATGTGGACAGACAGACAGACAGACAGACAGACAGACAGACAGACAGACAGAGCTGTGACAGACAGACAAACACACTTTCTTGAATTTATTATATTACTATTGCTACTCCGCGACTCGTACGCGCAAAAGAATTTGAATTATTCCTTTTTTTAATCACGAATGTAAATGTTTTGTTGCATTTTGAAAGGGAAAAGTAAAATCGTTCTGACGGTGATAATACTTAATTGACGCTGACAGGAGTGTACCAGGCATGTATGCTGATATAGTTATGTAAATTGTTTATCTATTCTAATATACTTCTTTTGTATACTAATGTTATTTGCACGGATTTAGAGGTTGTGTGATCTGACACACGAACATGCCAAGTATAGTTGCCTAAGAAAATATGGTCTTTCCAATGTACGCCTGCCACTTCTTGTGCATTCAGTCTCTGAACCTGGTAAATGATATTTTTAGTTCGATTTTTGCCTTCTGAACTGAGATGATAAATCCTTCGTATTACTTTGTAAAGGCGTGGAATTAAAATATTACTCTCTTCTCCTCATCAATAAGTACAGTAGCTTTGCGACGTTTGACCTAGTGTGTACTCCCCAGACAAAAGCATTGCGCAGTCTCGGTATATCGAGGTGAGTTACGTATTGGTAGTAATTGCACACCGAATTCAATCTCGGGCTTCATCGAAGGTGCCCTGACACCTAAGACGTTGAAGAGCTCACAGTATATGATGTTCCTGTTAATGCCCATTACTGTATCTACAGATGGATATTCTGTAATACCTTATTGCAGTTAAACAAAACATCGAGAGAATAATTCAAAAAACGTCATTGATCACAGTCTAAACCGGGTATTAAAAGCTGTAAATGCTACGATACAGGATAATGGAAGTGTAAAGTCTCCTTTGTTGTTTATATCAAAAAAATCTCTTATGTTAACTTTAACACTGGCAAAAGCCATGCGTAAACAGTAATTCCATTGAATTTATTTCATACATTTCAAAAAGAATTAAGTTAGAAATTACGTTGCTAAAAGAAGATTTTAAACCTTTAATAACAACTTCTGAGAAAACATTCTTTATCGCAATGGAATTATTTGTATTAAAAAAGATCTCAATTCTCTGGTCTTTAAAATAAGTATAAAAGTAATTTTTGTCTATTAAATATTCTTGTGAAGTTCTTGGTAAAACACCGTCTGCCATAAGGTTTAAAAGAATTTAATTTCTGCTATTTTAATTAAATATCTTAAGAATGAATTAACTCTGAAAGTTGGAAAACAGCACCCTTTGACGTAGAAATATGCTGTAGAATGTCGTAGAATTTCATGTCGCTAATGTCTACCGTTTTAGAAGAGTTCTGTGACCGACCGGCTGACAGACAAAATTAGATTATTTTGTGATGTTTATAAATCCTAAGATAATTTTCTAGAAAATAAAGGTAAATTAGTTCAAAGTTTAACCATTTCAGCAACTGAGTAGCCAGGAATGGTGTTATTTCAAAATCGTCTGCACGTAAAATTTAAAAAATAATAAAATTGAATGAAAACAACCGCAGAAATAAAATTGGTATCATTGAAAAGGTAAAATTTTTTATCTTTAAGATAGTATAAAAATAATGTTACTGATAACCTTGTCTTGGTTACAGCGGAAAAAATGATTACGTGATATTGATTTTAAAAATAATTATCTTACATGTTTTCGCATTCAAGGATCACGTGACAGTTGATTGAAAATAAAATTTTCTAATGCGGACCGCGGAGTCAATGGGCTTTCTTTTGTTAACTAATTTTAATCTGTAGCCGTACAATTAATTTAACGTGATTCTACCCAGTCGGCGTCCATGTTGGGCCTAGCCACAACCTGCCACCTTCATCCAAACGGTTTCTGTGGTCTGGTTCTGTTTTAAATAGACAGACAGACAGACAGACTTTACTCTATATAATAATAATAAGGATTAAGGATCACACATTTTAAATCACACCTATACTCAGAGGCAGCAGAAGATCCAAAATCCGTCAAAGCATGAAACAATAGTAATGTATGATGAGAATGCAGATAGAAAATCAATAGCCTAATATTAGCAAAACGCACTACGGTCCACTCATCTACAAACGTCATGTATCCACGAACATACGAGGGTGTACAGTGCTCTATCCCTATCCGTCCAAGTATACCTTTAGTACCCCTGCGTCATAGCAATCTTTCTGAGCCAAATGACTATTCAAGACCTAGTAATCTGAGCTTTCTTAATCTCCTATTTTCTCACCTGTCATCAAGCTTCCTTTCTACATGATCTTGTAAATTATTACGATAAAGAATTGAGTTAATGCAGTTTGTACAATATATAAGCCAATACTATATTCAGTGTTAGTTTTGATGAGCATTATCATCAATTAGCGTAGCTGTCACTGATTTCTTTAGCCTTCTGTGATAATTTTGTCTGAGAAAAAATCACTGTAAAATAAATCTATTTTAAACCAAAGTTTGTTTTATACAAGTCCAAATTTCCAAATATGCGAACAGCCTCTGCATGTTTGTAGATTTCTTTACCATAGACACAATTCTATATAAAATTACCTTAAAATAACCCTTTAGCGTCTTCACTGCTCTGCAGTGTAACCATTAACATTGAGCATATTTTAATGTGTATGTAAGGAAAGTAACAAAATTTTTTCTTTCATAACTTACGAGCATGATATAGGGGCCAACTTATATAAAATTCCAGTTCAATACTCATTGCTAGTATTCAGAAAGTTATTGTCTTTGAAGAGCTAAATTGTTTTGATTTCTAAGAGAAAAAATGATGTGTGTTCCGTGCACAAATTAATATTTTTTTAAAATTGAATCTTGGAAAGTAATATTGAATTTTATGAAGGTTAAATATCCTGAATACTCACTAATCTTATAAATTAAATATACACTTAAATTTTAATTTGGTCAGATAACTTATCTGGAGGAAAAAAATAGTCCGTTACTGTTCATTGGTTTCACTGCAGTCCACAAATTTCTCTTAAAAAATAAAAAATGCTAAATTTTTTCCTTTACGCATTTATGATAAGCCATGTCTAATACTCATTTTGAAATAACTTAGTAATTTTCAAAACGGAAATATGTAGTGAACTTGGAAAGGGTTGGGCTACAAACTGGCAAATTAGCTTCTGATTCCTACATTTATTGCAGAATGGAATCCTTTAAAACTGCTCTATTTAGTTTTGAAACTGTAAACTTTTGATGAATAACGTCTTGCAAATTAAGGTTTATCTGTTAGATTTCCAAAACAAAATGATCAATAAAAAAGAATAATAAAAAATTAATTGACATTTTAGCTTTGACACTGGACATTGAATTTTTATCCAAACATCTAAGCAAACTATTTTAAGAAATTTGATTATTTTGGAGAAACTTTAGACTCGCTTAGAAAAAGCAAGGCTCGAGCAAGAGATGCTGACTGGTCTAAGAGCTGAAACGATATTAGAGGTGTATCATGAGGTTTGACGCCGTCTTCAGATAGTAGGACAGCAGTACCCATTTGCAGTCAAGATGTTGCTGCTGGAAGTTTCAGTGTCGGTGGCATCTGCCTTGACTGCCATCTCTATCACCATTCCGAATGACTCCAATACAGCCACTGAGTGATCAAAGAAAGACGTAAGTACACTAAATTCCTCTTAAATAGTGTATTACACCAAAAAACTAAGCACTTTGAGTTTCCTAAAGTGGCTAGATATTCCCTATTGACCAGGGAGTCCCGATTTTAGACTTTTTCTTCCGGAACTGTTCCAATTTTGAAAAAAATTTTTTTTTCTAATTTTGTCTTTTAAGTAAATAGTGCATAATAAGAAAGTTCTTCGAAAAACATTACAGCTAACACTAAGCATTTTGTGTTGTCGAGAGTGGCCAGATATTCCCTATTAGCTAGACCGTCCCGATTTTATAATTTTTGTTCCAGAACTATTCCAACTTTGAAAAAATATATATGACAAATCATTCGAATTTTGAGATAACAGTGTATATTAAAAATAGTTTTCGAAAATCATTACAACTAACACTAAGCATTTTGTGTTTTAGAAAGTGGACAGATATTAACGGTTAACCGGACCGTACCGATTTTAGACTCCTTGTTCCGGAACTGTTCGGATTTTGAAAAAATGAAAAATTGTTCCATTTTTGAGTTTAAGTATATAGTGCATGGTAAAAATAATTTTCGAAAAACATTAGCTTTGAATTAACTTTTGAAAATTAGATTTTACAGAGTTCTCCTCCCCCGGGGGGCACCGCGAGTACACGGATGAGTGGCCGCCGGGTAAGTAAGTGGGAACTCGGCTTCCTCTGGGGGGTTTAGTAATGGTGGGGATCTGGGTCCCTCCACAAGTGATAGTACGTACCTCCTTCGGGAGGGGTCGCGCAGTGGCCGGTGATGGCCATTAGGACTCCGGCCTCAGTAATCGAGCTATTGCAGCGGTTATCATTCAGATGACCAGGATTCTACGGCAGGGAGGGGGTAGATCCAGTTTTTCTGGTTTACAGAGTTCTCTTTATCAGTTTTTACTGTGCATAGATTATACCAATTCATCTACTTGAGTGAATAATCCAATTACATATAATAATTTCTTTGAATTTTATTAAATTCTGCATGTACTAAGTTCGTATTTCAATTATCATTGTTATTTATAGAGTTAGATGTCCTGGATTAATTGGGTCAGTCTTGGTTTTTAACTTATTCTCGAGGCTTATCAGCCTTCCTTTCATTTATTTAGAGCATCCTGTATTGAAGTACAGACAATCTGCCTGTTTTTGCTTCTGGAAATTTTCTTCTTCGTGCTTTATTGTAACTGATATTTTATAAAGAAGATGAAATACGATATAGTGGTTAAGATGCTCTTTAATTCAAAGGGTTCTTTTCGCTAAAATATTTTAGCGAATTTTATTTTTTAAGCATAAATATTAATATTAACATAAATTTTGAAGCAATGGAAAGTTTGAAATTAATAACATTTTCTGAAACTCTTGTTAACTCGCTGAAATAAAGACGACTTAAAAATATCTTATTATGCGATTTATTATATTTTAAATATTCAGATAATTAATATGATTTCAGGCTTCATAATTTTCTTTAGTATTATGATGATACTCCACTTTTATTACTGATTTAGCCTTTGTTAGTCGGATTTAGCCTTTGAACCGCTCCGTGCAAATGTAAAAAATTGCGCCCTATTGAGCTACAATGTAAGCATTCTAAATAAAAAGGTATATGGTCATTTTTACATTTTTTAGCGAACGTCCGAAAAACAACAGCAACTCAGTAATTGACTCAAATACTTATAACAACTTTTCACAGCTTTTAAAATTAAATTCTGTTCAGGTAAGCATTAGGATCATCTCATTATAACTATTTAACTGGGCAGCTTCAGTTGACACTGACTATAGAAACCATGGTGCTAGAAATATCCGACTCGCCGTATCTTCTAAATTAGAAAGAACAGGAACAAAACTTCTGCCTTCTTGGAATAAGCGATCCCGATGCAACCCAGAATAGATCCAATTTCTCCTGCAGTGCAATGTTTCTGTCAAGCGAGATCCGTATTAATTCTCACGCTGAGGTGAGATTGGTTATTTTCACTGTAATTTCCGTGTTAGAAGTAATTTCATGTTTCTTTTGTTGACAGATATCGTCCACCATGCATTTTATTCAACCGAGGAAATGAAGGTTCACCCAGATCACGTGAGTAGAACTTTTAATAAATTCCTAAATTAAAGAAATAGTCTTTTAACATATATTTTTTGATCATTAATACAAAAATGGGAACTTATATGAAGATGCCGCAAAACAAATGCTGTGAATGTAAAATAACATAAAGGGAAAGTAATGTTACAGAACATTTTTGTTAACAAAAGTATTTCCAATGCTATAAATGTTCAATCTAATCTGATTCAGGTAAATCTGACTTTCTTTCTTTTTTCTCTCTCTCCTAGATCGTTCTATAGAAATCTGTACTTTTAAAAATTGTATTATAGATATTTTCTCTCTCTCTCTCTCTTTTCTAAAATGTATCATAGACATCATTTTCTTATATTTTTTGAGTGAACCTCTTGTTTCTTCTGATGTATATTTATTTATTTATTATGCCTTTTTTATTGTTGGGAAAGTATCTTTCGCCCAAATCAATTATTTTCTAAAAGCTATATTTGAAAACTTTTCACAACATAAAACGAGGCTGATCTTTATTCTTTGTGACTGTATTAGGTTTAGACAATTGATATGGCTTATTTGTTTCTGAGTTTGGCGTGCTAATATAAGACAGAAAGAACGATCATTCACTTCTTACATCCACAACATTTGATAAGGACCGATCAAATAAATGTCAGTGGCGTAGCGAGGGCAAGCGGCGCGATACAAATAATACGGGTTTTTTTTATCCCACTCGTCATTAATGCCATAGCAAGTGTGAAGGGTACCCGAAAAATAAACAGATAAAATAATAACATTAAAGGTAAAAACACAAATCAATAAGAATAAAATTAAAATAAGATACAACCAAAACTTCTGGAGAGCGCAAAATGCAGCAAGCAACCAAGAAAACAATGAAAATACAAAAAACACCTAAAAAGACGAAAAATCTTCAGAAATTAAGATTGAGCAAGGATGAATAAGTTTAAAGAATCCACCAGATGAACTTCATCAAGGCGTCACTCATCTAAGAGGATTCAAAATAAAACAACAGGAATACTCTTCTGTATGGGATTCCGACAAAAGTCAAGAAAAATTCACTTTAAGTCTACGGCCACACGAGTGGTTCTTTGCCGTTTTCTCGAGGCGGACATTTCCCTCAGCGGCCATATCCAAACCACTGCCGGCCACACGTGCGGTTTTTCTGACGCGAGCTCAGTCATTTGTTTCTGCTTTCTAGTGCAACAGAGTGGCGAATTCAAACAGTTGTTTGTATAAAACTTTTGATATATTAGAAATGTATAAATAAAAGATTCATTCCATTTATCTCGTACTTGAAAACGGAGCAGAAGTGTTTATAATTTCATTCGAGTTATGGTTTTTTTCCCCCTTTAACTAAAAATAAATTTAAAGATAAATTATAGATTCTTAAATATTTCTTTAAAGTAAGAAGGTAATCGAAATAATTCCTGCTTTAAATAGAACTATATTAATTCCTTTTACCACCAACGCAAATTTTTTCGAATTAAGATACAGAGTAATAAATGTGCCGGGTAGCTGTAAAGTAGCCATCTCCAAAAAAAGTTATGAGAAAAATGGATTTTCTGTCACATCTAGTCAAAATGAGATTTGAAAAATAAACTGCATGGCATTCGAAGCGTTTCGGCAATGTATTCTAATTACCAATTAATGTTGGTGAGATGTTAAGAGGGTCAAATGGACATATAATCTGTGAAAAAACGTATTTTTGAAAAGTGGAGATGGTTACTTTTGCAGCTACACGACACTGATAGCTTATTTTAGTTATACTAACGTCTAGTTTTGAAGCATCACGAGTACTATTTAGTGGCGTACTTCGTAATTTTGAATCGCGATCAGATGAAAAGGACAAAATAATCAATTTTTAAGAGAGTAATATTAAAATTAGGTTGTAATTGGGAAAAGGTTAATAAGTACAATTATTTTAAACAATTTTATTTAAAAATAAATAGAAAAATGACAGGGGTTTTGACTCATGAGTTGACTCATTTTGTAAACATTTAACAAAAAAAACAATATAAAATGACCAAAGAATGAGCTGAATGACATGAAAATAAAATAAATGAAATTGCAAATATTTCAATTGAAATATTCTCATCTGTGATATAAAACTGGAAAAAAAATGGAAGTTAAAGAATCATAAGCTCACTATCCAAGTAGTATTCCTTGATATATTTATTTTAAATATCAAAAAATGTAGAACAGAACACAACAGGGCCAGATTAAGTCCTGTATTAGCCCTTAGGCAAATCAATTTACGGGCCCTCCCCCTTCCATAACTACCAAAGTCAGATTTTTTTTATTGATTTTAATTTAATATCTATATAAGCAGTTTTTATATAAATGTAATTTTGAAAATTTTATATGACATTTAATTGCTGGTCAACTTCAAGAAAGTTAGTTTCATTATCTCACGTTTAAAAAAATTTAAACTTAAAAATCATTTTTTTAACAAAACGGTAAAAAAGCAACAAAATTTGTTTTAGTACATTCGAAATACTCATATACAAAGTTTGACAGGGGTTTTGACTCATGAGTCAATCCGTCAACTGTAAGAAGAAAAAAGATTGACCGCACATACATGTAAGAGAAATTTAAAACATGAAAAAATTGTTAAGAAGAGTGTTTTGAAATTTAAGTAGCACTTAATTTTAATTTAACTACGTTCGAGTACATAGAGCCCTTGTAAACCAAGTAAAATTACAAAAATTAAATAACCCTGAAAATGCCTGAAAAAATTTCGATGCCTGAGGCCTCCGAAAGTTGCAGGCCCCCCTAGACAGTTGCCTGCTTGATAATCCGACACTGGAACGCTTGAAAATACCAACGGAAACTACCATAAGCAGCAAAGCGATTTATTTCCCGCTCCTGAAAAATAGACCCGAGCACATCGTTTTGCGGCAGAGAAAGGGAGAAAATGCACCCAGAGAAAGGGAGAAAACGGCGCGAAGGTCAAGCGTATGGCCACCCCTGCTTCTTCAGCATATTGTCTATAATTCTTGTGCGGTTGACCTTCAAGCAGCGACTGCTCGAAAACGCTCGTGTGGCCGTATACTAAAGCGTATATCATATGGACAGCTTATTGTGGTCTGTTTCCGTGGGCATGAGAGCAGTGCCATTCGCTAAAAAGTTTTTAGCGCGTGACGCGTTGAGACAACCGGTCAGACAGGATTTCGGTATCGTGGAAGGCGAACTACGTAACACCCGATTGGTTTGAATTTTCGCTGCTGACGATTTTCCGTCACCATCGTGTGCATTTTCAAGCCGGTTGAATACAGTCAACGATTTCCGTCATCTTGGCTGATCAGTCACGCGCTACAAACTTTTTTGGTGAGTGGCATTATCCTCGTGCCCACGGAAAAGGGCCACGATAGGCTGTAATGGTATCGGGCACGGGGACACAGGGCGGCGTTCTGTCCATGTGATATACGCTTAAAGAATCCACCAGATGAATTTATCAAGGCTTAAGAGGATCATCTAATAGGATTCAAAATAAAACAACAGGAATACTTTTCTGTATGGGATTCCGACAAAAGTAAAGATAAAATCACCAAAAGAATTTTACTAGAATGTTATGTGACCCCATACAGTAAAGTATTCCTGTTGTTTTATTTTGAATCCTTTTAGGTGAATGATGCCTTGATAAAGTTCATCTGGCGGATTCTTTAAACTTATTCATCCTTGTTCAATCTTAATTTCTGAAGAATTTTCATATTGTTAGATGTTTTTTGTACTCGACAAATGGGGTATTCTTATACCCCCTCATCATATTTTGCTTTAAAAGTCCATAAACGCAGTAATGTTTTCACTCCCTAGCGTTCCCTAAGACTGGCACCCGGCCATCTACAATCCTCTTTCCTCCCGGTCGCTACGTCACTGATAGATGCAGAGATTATTTAAGTTTTAATCTATGGGTTTGACAGCCTTGCACTGCATTTACAATAAGACTTTCTCTCGGTTTTATTTCAGGGCGGAATAAAAGACACCCGATTCCGCTGGCCTGGATTTCCTGGTAGTGGAGAGGTTCCTTTCGTCATCAGTGGAGATTTAGGTAAGGTTTCTTTCGACAATTTTTGGAAAACGATAGCCATAAAAACTTCAATTACTGCCGAAGAGCATAAGCCCATTTGGTTTAAGTATTTGGGAAAAATTCTTTACCTTTGAATAGCCCTTTTCATTTAATTGAAATTTCAAAGATGATCTACAATTCTTTAACTCCGCATTAAAAAATTTGTTTTTTCCCCCTATGACTTTTTTAGGGGGCACTTTCTTAAGGGAAAAAAATCCTTTTTAGATATATAGAGACTTTTTAAAAAAAATTAACATTTGTATAGTATTTTATATACATCTTGAGTTTATTTTTTATTTGATTGTGAACACGCGAATAGTCCGTAATTGATGCTACTGCATTTAACATTGTATGAATTTATGTTTATTTCATATACAGTAGAACCCCGCTAATCCGAACTAATTGGAACCGGTGCCTGTTCGGATTATAAAAAATTCGGATTATCCGAAATTCCGATAAAAATAGAAAAGAAAAAGATGTGTGCTAAAAAATGTAAGTTATAAGTACTCAGTACTACTATCTCTTGAATTCTTTTATTCAAAAGCAATAGAAAGAGAATATGTCTCCCCTTTTCATTAGAATAATGGATGTGCTCCTGTATGAAGTGATCTTATCTTACGGCGAATTACATTAATTTCTTCAATGTGTACAAAATTATGCATGCTGAAAAGTACTTTTTTGTTTTCAGTATGTATATTTAAATCTTTTCAGGTAATCTTTTCAATTACATATATTTTTCGAAAATAAAATCTGTTCGGATTAGCGGGGTTCTACTTTATTATTATTTTTGTGTATTTCATATATTATTATTTATGTGTATTTTATCATTTCGGTTCCCTCCCGATGTATTAATGATAATATTACATGCAAACTTTTTCTGAGAAGTAGAGTTTTAAATTGAATTCCACTTGAAATTGAAAACCTTGAAATTAAAAAAAATCCCCTTCGGTAAGCCGGAAGGCAAAGGTCGATTTATTTAGTCCGGAGATATAAGGAAAAGAACTGTCCTCTATTTTCATAAGGATTAAAGCTGCAAGAATGAAAGAAGGTGGAAAAGACTGCAAATGACGAGAGCTTCTCAACAAGGGGTATCATGCATAGTTTGAAAGGCACTTTAAGTTGGGGAGAGGTGAGGGGAAGGGAGGGAAAATCACTTTTCAGCTCATAACTCCTAAGCAATTGCAGCTATTGAAAAAGTTTAAATGCAAAAATTGTTCGTTATGATAGGCGATCATTCACCTAATTTGAATTTTCTTTCCATTTTCAACTATAAAGGATTTATGGGAAAAAGGAAAATTTCTACCCCACCATTTGCACCGCTTTTGAGCTGGATAGCCCATCTACGAACTTGGCTGAGATTCCCACTATCCTTACAACATATCCCACGCTGGTTAAAACGAAATCAAAATTACTTCAGTTATCGTGTTCACAAGAAAACATGGGCAAAAGCGTTATATATATATATAACTTTTGAATGAAGGGTGGTTTTGGGTTTTAGGGGTCATGATCGGTGAAGATCTACAGAAATTTTCCGGCAGTCGTGTCATGAGAACCAATGCAATAGGTAGACTTTCTATAAGGAATCTACCTAAAAGGAACCTATGAAATATACAAAGTACACAGACTTCCCACAGTGTTTGATATTTGAATTTTCCTTCTTAGATGACCTCAGGGACACTATCGACGAAGCGATGGAGCAATACCACAAGGACACCTGCATCCGATTCGTCCCCAGAACCAATCAGAGAGATTACATCAAAATCGAGAAGCAACAAGGGTGAGAAAAACCTCTGTTCAGCTTATTTGCACAGCTTATAAATGTAAACTTTTACTATTCCATAAGAGGCGTTGGCTTTTGTATACGTTGTACCGGGTGATCCGGGAAGTCAGGAAAAACTTCAAAAATTAAGAATTCGAAAACGAATAAATATAAACAGATGAGGTTTTCATTGAACGGATGGGAAAGAAACAGGCTTTTTTGTGACGAAAAAAAAGAATATTTGGATAGTTTTTTATTTGAATAACAGATGACTTCCGATTGAGAGGTCGCTCACAACTGAACAACTGTTCAATGAGCTGTCCGCCATTCAGCAGCGCAGCTGTCAGACGAGGCACAACACTGTTCACAGTTTTAAGCAACATTTTTTGTGGCATGGCAGTCACATGTTAGTAGATGGCATATTTTAATGTTGGCAATGATGGTGGATTTTCGCGATACAATTTTGACTTCAAGAATCCATCAACCAAAAATCGCAAGGTGACAGATCGGGAGATCTGGGAAGCCATGCACGTGGGAAGGATCGGTTGATAACACGGTGCTCCGAAAATGTTGAGCTTAGTAGGCGTTGCGTGGTGGTATTCCAACTTGCATAAAGATGACTGTATGCCGTGCCCGTTGCCTTTTCAGTCTGATGTTCTGTAACAATGGTGCACTGTTCTCACAGGTGGCAGAAACTGTTTTTAAACACGTTCCCATGACTTGAAAAAAATCTTGCATTTCAAGAACCACACTACCACAAGAATCGCACTTTTGGTTGAAAAAAAAAACTATTCAAGAATTCTTTTTTGCTTTCGTTATAAAAATATCCGTTTTTTTTCCCATCCGTTCGGTGCAAAACGCATCATTTTTATTATTTATTTTATTATCAATTTTTAAAGTTTTTCTTGATTTTTGCATCACCCACAGTATAAGTGGAGAGAGGAAGATAAGGGGCCGCGATGGCCTAGTGGTAAGGCTTCGGCTTTACGGCCGGGGGCTTCCAGCTTCGAAACCCGATTCTACAGAAGACCCGCCGTGCATGTGGGCCTGATGCACCTTAAATCATATGTAGGGGGGGGGCAAATGTCCTCCCTCTGGTATGCCATGGAAGTTTGGAGAAGGGGTGCGCCAGCTCAGGTAACGTCCTCGTCATCTGACCATGGTTAAAAATTACGAGGTCCCTCTCAAAATAGCTCTCATGCTGCTTTAAAACAGGACTTTAATATAAGCTAATCTTAATTTATTGAACGACATACTAAAGATTTTTTTATGTATTGTATTATGAAAAGACAAATGACCATGTATCACGTAGTTCATAGCTTAATACACATTTCGATGTGTCTTTGAATTCTATGAAATAAAGTTAAATTTCCATTTTACATATATAATTTTACTAAACAGAATATTACATACTGGTTTTAAAGCTAAATTCAGCTAGTTACATCAATTATTTTTAGGTACATTAGAATCATCATGTCAAAAAGCTAACTCGTCCCAGCGATAGGATTTATAATATCCCTCTTGCTATCAAACTGAGTTTTCTTCATCTATTGTACAGTTTTGCTTTGTTCTTTTACAAATGAAGATATAACTTAAGATATTTACCTTTTATTCAAACATAACTCTCGTTTTTTTTTAAATACAATTTATGAAGCTGTTCTTTCAAAATCGTGGCACGACACAAAGCTGCATTCTTCCAGTCAATATAATCTTCGCTAATGTACATATACAAGCAGGATGTGCTGGAAGTCGTGTTGAATAATTCAAACTGAAACGAAAAAAATCAATTTTTGAGAGGACAAGTTGGTCCTCGAAGGCGACTAGTCATCATCTAATTTCTTCTGACCTTTCTTAACAGTCATCGTCTAATTTTTTCCGACTTTTCAGATGCTGGTCTTACGTTGGCAAGCAGCCAAACGGTGGAGCTCAAACCGTGTCTCTTGGAGAAGGCTGTCAACCTCTCGGAACCGTCGTCCATGAGTTGGGTCACGCCATCGGACTCTTCCACGAGCACCAGCGGTCCGACAGAAACTCGTATATAAGGGTGTTCGAAAGGAACATTAAAGAAGGTATAAGACTGGCATATGCATCTGCGGGGTGTCCGCTCTAAACGTAGCCTGTGTTACACCCTAACGGATGGGCCGGGTCATGCGACTCTAAACGTGGCACAATAACTAATTTCTAAATCGTAAGAGATAGGCATATATTTCAATTGAAAAATTGCTTTAAAAGACACAAAGAACTATATTTTATATTATTTGAGACAAAAAATAATTCGATGGAAATATTACAAAGTCTAAATTTTAATGCAGTCGTCCCATTCTATTAGTCACATTTAAAAAAATATTTTTGTCGCGCTAACATTTTAAATAAAAAAAAAGTTCCACTCTTCCGCGAATAAAATTGACCGACTTATGGAGTTTTGAATTTCCTAGTTTTGTACCCTATCTACGGCTGCGTTGAGCAAGAGCTGCGCATTGATTGGCGGATATTCTTTGAGACGCCCTTTGAAATTGTCTAAAGTGTTCTAAAATAGTGATAATCAAAGCTTCACAACTCGGTCAATTTCAGCAGCAGGAAAGTGCAGAGTGTTTTTTGTTTAAATGTAAGCGTGGCAAGAAATACTGAATTTTGACTAAAAGTATCCGGGTTGTGGTGGTGGTGGGGGTTATGGAAAAATTTAGACTACGTACTTTTTCAGAAGTGCATTTAATGACTCAAACGACATAAAAAATAATTTTTTACGTCATTAAAGAATTTTTCCAACTGGAAGTATATTCCTACCTCTAATGGTTAAGAAATTGGCTTAGAGTGGATACTCTTTATAATAAGTTACCTGAAGGTTGACTTTAAATTTCCCACGCAATCACGAACTTTTCCCCCATTTGGCTTCAATGTTCCTTCAAATCATTAAAAAATCGTATTTGTAAGGATTTTAATTTTTTGATTTCGTGTGAAGATGGTGGCAATTTAATGGTTTAAATGTCAATTGCGAGTTTGGTAACATTAAAAAATTCTACTCATTTCGGTAATAATGAGACATATAGTTATAATTTTGTTAATACTGATAAAAGCAGACATTTAATTGTAACTTTACGAAGAGAGATAAAAGAAGACACTTAATTGTAATTTTGCTAATACTGATAAAAGCAGAGACCTGTGTAAATAATTCGCAATAAAAAATGGTTAAACATTTAAAGATGCGAAAAAGAACAGATCTTGGATTTTTTTTTGGACGCCAGGTCTAGTCTTCACAATATACCAGTATATTTTCTAATTCATTATAATAAGCATTATGGAATTTTTTTATAAATTCAATACCAGGTGGTACCTCTCACATGAAATCAAAATTAATCGATTGCCTTATAATTAAGTCCTGCAACATTGCTAATGCTTTCCATTAATGACTAATGATTCTTTACAGTTGCACAAGCGCAGTTTTCTACATCAGGAACACTTAATTGTTGAAATAAAGCACATTTCATATATTGTTTCTATTATACGGATATTGTTATTTATAATTTTATTTTTTGATGAAGTTCACTTAAATGTTTGCATCTATGATCTAGAGTCTTCCCAATTGTTTTTTATCCATGATTAATGGTAGCACTGCCTTTCAAGAAAAATATACAATTGCTTTCTTGTCTACAGGTTACGAAGGGCAATTCAACAGAACCAAACCCAAAGATGAGGCGATCTACAGTCGTTACGACATCACCTCCATTATGCACTACGGCAACTACGCCTTCTCCAAGGACCCCGGTAACCTGAAGACTATGGAGGCCAAAAACGGACAACCGCTTCTGGAGCCGTACGACAAGCCTGGTTTGAACCCACGTGACATCCAATCGATCAAAGGACTGTACAAATGCAAAAAATGATAAACAGTTGTTCATGTGTCTTTAATAATCAAAGAATTAATAAAGAATAAGCAAAGAAGGACGAATTATTCGATTTATTGGTGTTTATTATGTCTGCTATCTTTCCGAGAGATTTAAAAATCCAACTGTCTTTCACTCATTTTTTAATTTGATACAAACAGAAATTATGTAAAACTATCTCTACTAATAATAAAGGAGAATGTGTGTGTGTGGGCGCTCTACAGGAGAGACCGCTAGACCTAGAGCAACGAAATTTGTCACAGACATACCTTGGAGGTTGGGATTGTGCATCTCGGAGCCATTTCTTGAAATTTCTTTTAGAATTTTAATTAATTAAAAATTAAGCTAGATTTTTTCGTTTTTCCTCAATGACATCCGAACATATAACAGCACAAAAATTATTTTTATACCATCTGAAAATTTAAAAAAGTATCTTTTCAATGATATCAATTAAGTTGTCGTACAATTTTTTTCTCTAATTTCAATAAATTTTTAAAACTATTTTTGGCAGAATTTACAACAATACTTTTCATTGTTACAACGCAATTCAAACCGTTTTCATTGTTTACAAAATATTTATTTGCGTGCTTCTCTTCTATTGTTGAAAGCTAAGATAATATCTTAATGTTTAATGTTATGTTTTAATAAATATATTTTCATCCAGCTAACATGCTGTTGGAAGTAAAATGTGCCGCGCCATTTTAATGTTGAAATCAAATCTATATTTTGCAGGAGAAATAAGAGAGTGAAGTTGATGTCGATAGTGGGCAATTGGAGGTTACATGACACAGACAGTTACTTGAATCATTAGAGACGTTCATGAACAGGTGCAAGGCTACCTATGACCACTGCATACCCCCGAACTCGGAGCCAGGAGTGCAAGGCTACTGAAAGAACATGGGTTAAATGTCTATCACAAATTAAATTTAAAATTACTTTGTGAAGGGAATCAAGAATGTCAAATTATACGTAAAAGTTTAACTCTTTAATCCCGAGGCCACCTTTTTCTTCTATCTCCTTTAAAACCGAGCTATTTTGGGAGGCTAAGACATGAATTGGACTCTCCCAACCTGGGTGGTCATTTACCCCACCAGTTCACACCTGCTGTAACCTTCTCTTAAGGCGCAAGGAAATGGGCTGTGGTGGGCAAGGATAACTGGAGCCCCTAACAGGCTTATCTCCTAAGCGATCTCAGAAACTCCCCTCCCCTCAAAAGAAGCCAACCTCCTCAGACCGGCCTTTGTCGTCCTTAAGGGAAAATTTTTAGACCGCCCCGGATTGCCTCGCTCGGTATGAGAGGGTTAATTGAAATTATATTCCTGGCGAACAAGCTGGTCCCCGAAGTCGGCTAGTAATAAATAAACAGGAATGTGTCCTCAACAATTAAAGCGATCTTATACCTAAGCCCACACAAATAATATTTTTCCTAGGCACCATCAAGGGCATTCTCAATCTTTTGGCATACAGGACGAGACTTAATCTTAAGCATGACACGGTTATGTGATAAATAATCATAGAGAAATGAGGAATCTACTGCTGGGTCGGCCTACACAAAAGAAGAGCCTGGTGTAAATTTGATTTGAGGGGCCCTGAAACAAATTTCGTACAATAAAATAATTTATTACATTTTGCTACTTATTACATTGCACAATTTGGAATAGTAAGAACTTAAAGAATACATGGAAATGACAAATAATTAGCTATCTTTATAAGGTTAACATTTCAATCACACAAAACACTGTTAATAAATCAAATAACAAAAATAATTCAATCATAAACTTTCAAAATTCAATCTGGTATGCAACTTGCTAGAATAAGACTACAATATGTGATTTTTGTCTCGTCTCATTATCTCAACTGTTTTATATCAAATTCATTGATAATATATCATAATTTAGTTTTTTTGGTTAGTTCAGATCCGATGGATAAAATTGCTAAGAAAGTAAATCGTTCTGCATTGATGCTAGATATCAAATAAATTTTATTATTTTCCAGTCTTGAGAAAGATTTTTCCTCAGATGCAACGGTAATTGGCAATGTCTGTATAATTTTCAGAAGAGGATTAAAATTTAATTTGGATGCAATTCAAATAAACTATTTTTAACACTTTTGAGGCTGACAGGACATTTAAGTACATTTAAATCGCTGCAATTCTTTAAAAGTTAGTTTTTACAGGGTTAAGCAAAATATTGTGATCATGTGAAGATAAAATTCGACGACTAATTTTGATTTCATTAAAGATATCATTTTTTTAAAAATTTAACACCCATTCCGACCCAGTCTACCCGGAAGGGCTACCATTACACGCACCGGAGGGGACACAGAAATCATGAAATATATATGTTCTACCCCCCAAACCGGGGGGGGGGACGAAAAATTCCAAAGGAATAACCATAAAAAAATTATAAACAAAAATCCCCAAGGTCAAGTAATACATAGAAACCATGACACCCACCACGAAAGAAAAAAAAAGCATAAAAGCTTTATGAAAGAAGAGAGCATACAGAAAAATATTACACAGAAAAATAAAAAATAAAAATGCAAAGGCGGTGCTCATCACAATGAATAAACACAAGCAGCGTTCAATAGTTTATACAAGTGCAAGAGAAAAAAAATTAAAGAAAAACAGCCATAATTAAAAATATTAAAACATTCCAAAACATTTAAATTGAAACACCCTTGTAAAGACCGGCAGAACCCAGTGGGTAACCGAGAAAACACATGGAAAGGAAAAAATTGGCTGCTCCACATGGTTGTATTAAAGATATCAATGTAACCAATTTTCATTTTCAAAAATCAATGATCGACACGGGACCTTGTGCGTTCGACCGTTGAGACCGTTTCAGACCCCGTTGGGCCAGCCCTGTTTCTTGCCATGCGTATGTTAAAAGATACAGAAAAAACAATAGAAAGAAATGAATATGCAGCGAGAGCCCATAAGTACGTCGTTTTGCCTTACTCCTGATTCATTCCTCTTCACTATAATGTTAAAAATTACTAATATAATAGCACAGATCCTCCGGTAACGCTCTGACATCACCAACAATAAAACTCGCGCCAAGCACTGCGAGACGTTAAACAGCATTATTTCATGGTTAGAGAACCTTGTCGCTCTAATTTCAAATTTAATAGCTCTAAAATAGTGAAATAAAATTTTCCATCGATTGATATAAAATTTATCTCGCTATGATCAATAGTCCCTGAGAAATTTTAAATTATATTAATCCTATATTTCAAATTAATTTCCGTTTTTTAATAGAAAGTAGTAAATTACGTCAGTGGCATATCATGCGCGTGATATAGTTTGGACGCCAAATTGTATCTGAATGCAATCATGGCGACGTTGTTTTCTTGTCAAGAATTTAATTAGCCACCAGTGTCGTGAATCTACCATTCGTTCTCAACCGCCGCTAGTTCCCGTTAATTCCAGCTTACACGATGACTATCAACAAATCGCAGGGGCAAACTTTCGATCATGTTGGAATTTACCTGGATGAGCTTGTCTTTTCGCATGGACAGCTCTACATTGCACTTTCAAGGTCTAGGATTCCCAATCACGTTAAAATTTACACAAAGACATCTGTTGTACAAGGAAAATTATTAAACAACGAAAAATACTTCACACGGAATGTTGTTTACCAAGAGGTTTTTTTGAATAAAGAAAGATTAATATAAGATTAATTAAGATTATAATAAGATTTAATTAAGATTAGAATAAAAGAAAGATTTCTCTCGTATATATATCTATTTAAGCACGTCAAATTTGAAGGAAAATCTCTCGAATGAAGAGGCAATTTGCACTTGTTAAACCATGACGGGTGATTTTCTAGTATCTTTATAGAGTCCCTGGTATTCGATTTGAACGTCACGGCAATTGAAATCAAAAAATCTTTTTTCGAAATAAAATTAGAACATGGGCATTTATGTGTAAACTCCTAAAAATACCAAGAAGGACTACCACAATAAAAATAATCATTTTAATTTCTATCTATTGTAACAAAATGATCTAAAGTATCTCTATCTATGTGTCACCTGCAATGTGTGAAAGTTGGCATTCTATAGAGTACCTAGGCATTTTATAAAATGATGAAAACTGACCGACAATGTATGAAGCGATTAACATTTCACACATTTCCTTGGCATTCTATAGAATGTCAAATGACAAACTGGCAAAGTATCATATACATCGCTGATTCGATTTTATGAGAAGTGAAATTATGTGCAATTCAAAATAGAAGTATTTTTTTCCTGATGCAAGAAGTAGGTTCATATTTCATTTTGTTTTCTTGAATAAGAAAGACATAAACTTTTATATGTACAACTTTCATTTTTTTAAAGTATTTTAAATAAAAGTTTTTTAATGGAGCTCTTGCAATATTGTTTCAAGATAAAATTTGTATTTTTGAGGAATGCACGGTTTTTAAATAATATGCTTTTTTCATGGCCTTTTTCATACTTTGTCTAAATAGCATTTGTCATTCTATAGAATGCCCAGGTATTATATGCAATGCCTAGGGAAAGTATATAATAATTCTCATATTTCATACTTTGCCTAAAAACGTCCGGCATTCTATAAAATGTTCAGATATCCAATAGAATTGCATTGCATTACTCCGCCTTCATCCACCGTGTTTAGAGCCATTTGGCTCCTTTCCGGTTTGGATGGATGGAGGTGAATTTTGTCTTTTTAAAGGAAAATACACATAACTGGGAAAAACAAATAATAATGAAAAAAGAAACAAAGACTGGACAAGAACAAACATAAGAACAACACGGAAAATGAAACAATACGAAAAATAAAAAATTAAAAAAAAAACATAATAAAAGAAAATTTGAAAGTCATAAGTCGCCGGAATTGTGTGTCAGTCTGGGTGGATGCATACTCATTGGCGTTCCTCTACAATGAGATAGTTCTCCTCACACATGAAACGCATTAGGAGTAGAAGACGGTTCTAAAAATTCTCATGAATACTTGTGACACTGTAGGAGTTTGGAATTTCCAGGAGAGGGTTAACGGACATTTTGTGGCATAGCGCATTGGATCTGCTGTTTCTCCGCACGAGCACGAGTTATCATGTATTCGAAGATTGAAGCGATGAAGATATGAAGGGAAAGGCCCGAGTCCTGAAACGAACATTAGCTCCTCTCTACTCCATCCTACTGGCTTGTTTGAGACCCTAGGCACTATTTCGTAAATTAGAGGAACTGACTATAAAGTGAAAAAAAACCACATTTATCGTAACTAATACAGTATGATATCGCTTTAAATAAACAGTTTCCATCATCAACGATAAGTATTTTACAATATTCTTGAGGCGCCATGATGATTGCAGCCCATACATATTAAAAATACTGTTTTAAACTTGCAAAATAAAGATAGAGCATTTTGGTTGGTTAGCTGTGCTAGTAAAGTGGCGACATAAATTGGCAGAAACAGTCCAATTGTTGAAGCTGTGGGAACTCTGTCACGCTTTCCAATATCTCTCCAAAGCAGAGGGTGATGGGGGGGGGGATTGACTATCGATGATACATCTAGGTGTAATAAGCTTTCACTCTAAATATCTAATTCTCTGATTTTCGAAATTGGTCCAGTGTTTGAGGATGGGTGACGGGCCTTTGATCTTGACAATTATTTTAAATACTAACCGCCTTCGGCGACCAACTTGTTCGCCGGGAATGTGATTGCAATTGGATCTTGCATCATTTTATATTCATTATTCTCTTAAGAACGTAATTTTAAACTTCGGATTGTGGTAGATATTTAATCCGTGTTCTTTTAGTGGCTTGCACCTGTTCTGTTCATTGTCTACATAAATGTCCCTAATAGAGTTAAATAACTGGCCATGTCATGCAACATCTAATTGCACGTTGTTGGCGCCATCTTCACTTTCTTATTCCTTTTGCAAAATATTTATTTATTTATTTAAAGAAAACACACTACAGAGATAACTCCATTTACAGAGTGCAATGCACAACAAACACGCAAAGAACAGAAGCCACAATGAGTGGATCATGAGAATACAGAGAATATAATAGCCCAAAACATAAAACGATAAAAATTTAAAATGAAAGCACTCAAACGTTATTTAAAACGAGAACACGCAAACAAAAAGTCATTAAAAAACACACTAGGATTTTACAACTAGTATACTGTCATATTAATTTTTTTAAACACATTACATTTTTAAAAAAATTTAAAACAAAAAATTAAAAGACGAATTCAAAAAAAGCAAAGATTAAAAAGTCAAATATACGCAAGCACCAGATCCTTAAAAACACGTTTAAAAGCGCAACCATGCTTCTACGAGGGTTATTTTTTTTCAAGGTCCTATTGGTCGCTAAAGGAAAGCTTCGGGGGAAATCCGCCAGGTCTGTGCGCAAACGTCTTGCGCTGTGTCTGTAGTTGGCCCGGGGAACGCATCGATTCACGGTTGTTATTTCTGAGTACGCAGGGAGCACATAAACATGCTTCGAAAAATAGAGTATCCCGCCAACTGTGAATTGCGTTCAGTCATTCGATTTCTGCATGCTGAAGGAAGCAATGCAGCTGAAATTCATAGACGAATGAGTAAAGTGTACGGAGAAACGTTCATGAGTGACAGCAAAGTGCGGAAATGGTGCAGGAACTTTGATGCTGGACGCACAGATGTTCATGATGCAGGCGGCTAGGGAAGGAAGCCAGTGTCAACCGATGATCTTGTTCAGCGCGTGGATCAGGCGATTCGCGGAAATCGTCGGTTCACAATTTTTGGGTTGAGTGATTTGTTTCCAGAAATTTCACGGTCAGCTCTCTATGACATTGTGAGAGAAAGACTCGAGTACCGCAAACTCTGCGCGAGATGGGTTCCCAAGATGCTGTCTGACCATCACAAAACTCAGCGAATGGGCGCAGCATTAACCTTCCTCCAGCGTTACCATCACGACGGAGATCAGTTTTTGGACAAAATTGTCACAGGAGATGAGACATGGGTCCATTACGAAACTGAAGAAACGAAAGAGCAATCCAAACAGTGGATGCATTCACACTCCCCAAGTCATAAACCAGTAAAGTTCAAGCGCACGTTCTCCACCAAAAATTGTATGGCTACAGTGTTTTGGGACCGTAAAGGTGTTCTCTTGGTGGAATTCATGCCACGTGGCACAACCATCACTGCAGCTTCGTACGGCAAGACTGTTCAACGGCTTCGAAGGGCAATTCAGAACAAGAGAAGAGGAATGTCCTTCTTCATGACAATACGCGGCCGCACACTGCAGTTGCAACAACGATCCTCCTGCAGCGTTTTGGATGGGAAGTTTTTGATCACCCACCATTCAATCCTGACTTGGCTCCCTCAGATTTTCATCTCTTTGCAAAACATGAAACTCTGGCTAGGAGAACAAATTTTCGCCACAGACAACGAGTTGCAGACCAGCGTACAGAATTGGCTGAAAACACAGGTGGTTGCTTTCTATGATGAAGGTATTGGAAAATTGGTACCACGCTACGACAAATGCATGAATCGGTTATTACGATTACGTCGAAAAGTAGCTTAATGCTGTATCACATTGTTCCATATAAAATTTTCTTGATTCTGAGTATGATTTTCATTTAGCGACCAATCGGACCTTGAAAAAAAATAGCCTTCGTAGATTAAAAATTGCTTCCTATCAAATAATAAAACATCATTAATACATAAAAAATAAAGGTTTTAGTTATATTAGAAGCCGTTCCCAACTGTCCCACGGTAAAAATATCAGGCTTAATTAAGAACACTAACCTGTTCCTCAAGATGAAATCTGAAAACGAAAAATGAAGTTTCCTCGCGTAATCGTTATATCCTACTTAATGCTTATAACTGACGTAGAGCAGGAAAAATGAAACTTAAGAAATTTTGATTTCACTTTTCTGAACATGGTTGCAATTAAAGGTAACAAACGTTACCAAATAACATTGAAAAATGTCGGAAACTGTTTTACTTCTTCCTCTAGAGTATCTTAACCAATGCAAATACTTTCCAGTGCTCTAGGGCTCCCCGCTGTGCAAGGTTTCCAATTTCCCTCCTTGACCCGAATCATTATAAAAATCAGAGATAAGTTTTTAAAAAGTTGGATCCACTACATTTCTAGATCAGTCTAGTATTATTGTCTTTCGAGGAGGTACTTTCTTTGCAGGGTCAGATTTTCCATAGGGCCAATCTAGGCCATAACCTAGGATACAGTTGTCAGAAGGAGCATAAACCGAATAAATAACAACCAAATATTTGCAAATTTTTCAGTACTATTTAGAAAAGGCCACATAAAATGCTGTTTTTTAAAATTAACATTCGTTGCATTGAATATATTGGGCGATATATTTTTTGTCTTCTATGAACCTTATCTCTCTTGTCCTCACACTTATTTGAATTGAAATAAATTTAATAAGATCTGTCCGCTTCAGTGACCTTTCAAACCTATTCACGGATAAGAGTGCGAACGCACAAGTTTTAGTAAACATTTCGATAACGACAATTTCAAGAAATTTGTAGGTGTTAATATTATGTTATTTCATAAGTAGTCTAATTTTGAATTAAAAGTTTATTGTGGTTCAAAGATTATAAAGATTGTAATAAGTGCTTATATGTTTCAAAAATAAACTATTGCTTATTAAATTGAAAATTATATATTTTTGTTAGAGGGGCGCAGAATACGCTTTGGCCTAGGCCGTAGAAATATGTAAATCGGGTCCTGCTTCTCTCTTTGTTCCAATATAACACTATCTTATATTTAAAATCTTAAAAAAATCTATTCATAATATTGCACACATACGAGGGTTCGATAAATCCATACAAAAAGTAAGAAAACAATTTTTTTTCGGAATAAACAATATATATTTTTCATCGTTGTCTCCTTTGAGGTGTATACACTTATTACAACGATGCTAAAGTTTTTTTTATTCTGTCTATAGAGTACGATTTGTCTAAACCCTCAAAGTAGGCAATTGTTTCGGGACTCGCCCGATCGTTTGATGGAAATTTCTTTCCTTTCAGCCTTTTTTTATATTGAGGGACAGAATCCAAAAGTGCCATATAAGGAGAATAGAAGGGCTGGAGAAGGAATAGTAGCGTAAATGTATAGTTTTGCACTCACAGCTGCAGAAGTGTGAGATGGCTCACTATCATGTTGAAACAGAATCTTTTGTTCCCGCTAAGACGTGTTTTTTCCTATATTTCCATTTTTAAATGATCCAGCAAAGATACATAATACTGTCCGGTAATTGTTTTGCTCTTTTGCAAAAAGACAAAAATTATTATAACTCGAGCATCCCAGAAAACTGCGATCGTAAACTATCCAGCTGAAGGAAAGGTTTTCGCTTTTTGGAGGCAAAATCCCCACATGGAACACATTTTTTTTATTGCTGATTTGTCTGAGGGTAATCGTGATGAATTTAAGTTTCATCCACTGTTACGAAAGGATGCAAGAATTCTTCTGGATTTTGTTGAAACAGCTTCAAATTTTATTGGCAAAACATCTTTGACTAGCAGAACATCTTTCGGAGAGCTTTCTCATGTATTAATTCCCACGATCTTCTGATGTACCCATAGACATAGCAATTTCACGCACCCTCACTCTTGTGTCATAAATCACTACACCATGGATTTTTTCCGATGATTTCTTGAGTATTAACCTCAACAAGGCGTCATGGGTGTTCAGCGTAACATGCTCTTATATGGCCACTTCGGAAGTTACCAAACCACTTGTGTTACGATACAAACATCTTTAAATTATAGGTAAGTAAAATCGTTTACCTTTGTTTGGTCGTATCTCGTTTGCTTCATACTGGAGTGGCTTTAATCTAATTTGAAATATCTCAGTTATGTGGCAGGTATGAAGTCAGGGAGTAAATCTTTAAGAATAAAAATATTTAATAATGATTAAGTTTATATGATTAATTTTACATTTACAAAAGTTAGAAAACGGGGATTACAAAAAACGCTCGTATCATAGTTGGTCGCCAAAACGAGAGGAAGTAAACAAAACCCTGGTGGCGGGGAAGGAAAGTTCTCATCAGTTAAAACTGGTTACAGTTAAGTTCAGTCTCTGGTGGTTTCCGACAACTTGTAAACTGTTTTAATCGAAGGTGCAGAATCCCTACAATGTTTATCAAGCTTAGCTTTGGTTACCTGAGCCGCTTTCTCTTTCAGAAAATAATGTTTCCTCGCAACAAGAAATTTTATTTTATCCATCTTACAGAAATCATGGTTGAAACTAGTCCCAAACACAGCCTAATAGATGTATTTGAATGATATTTGGAGTGATACCGTTCAAAAGTTACTGCCAACTAAAAACAGTCTTTATACGGTCAAATGATGCCGTATCTTATAGTTTGCACGGATTTATCGAACAACCCTCGTATATTATGCGCATTTCTTTTCTTCGTGTTTTTACAGAACAAAAACATTAACTTACTAATGAAGTTACATTAAAATGCACTGGGACAAACTTGTAAAAAATTTATAATCGAAAGAGGAGGTAGTCTTCGAAATTTTATAATATCAACCTTTTGGCTAGAATCATTGAAAAAATATACTTTCAAGAAATGAGAAAAACAAGATCAGATGCAATTAAATAGAAAAAGCAGCTCTAAACATGGAACTATGATCTTATCTCTCTTTTCCTCAATGCGAATTATTTACACAGATCTGTGCTTTTATAAGTATTTTTAACAAAATCACAATCAGATATCTGCTTTTATAAGTATTAATAAAATCACAATTAAATGTCTGCTTTCACCAATATTCACAAAATTACAATTATATGTCTCGCCATTACCAAAATGAAACAAATATTTTAATGGTGCCAAACTCGCCAACATATTGAAATCATTAAAATAGTACCATCTTGCAACGGAACCAAAAAATAAAAACTCTTATACATATGTTGTTTTATGGCTTCAACGAAAATTTATGCCAAATTTCTAGAAAATCGAGCAACGCGTTTGGTCATGACTGCGAAACAAAAAAAAAAAATGAAAAGAAAAAATTACGAACAGAATAAAACGTGGAATTAAAACAGAGACCTCGCTTCGGTCGGTAAACAAACATTTCGAAAACTGTATGCATGGATAAGTGATTGCCAAAGTGTATGTTTCTGAATACGGTAACTCAACAGGTCAAGGATCTATAAGGATGAAATTTGGTATGTGGTGTATTTTACCGGATTTGTAGATCTGTATCAAATTTTGAAGAAATCCGTTTGTTATGAATTTTTCTGTCTCTTTATATCTGCACATATGAACACAAGAACCCCAAAATGCAATGAGATAGATGAATGAAATTTGGCATAAAGTTTTAGCACAAGAATTGTGGATTTGTGTCTAATTTTTGATTTTAGCTGTCAATAGGTAGACTATCATTCGTTTATGTATAGATGAATGCAATAGCTCCAAAACACAAAAGGCTATAATGATGAATTTTAGTAAGCAATTTTTACACCCAAATCGTAGCTTTATCTCAGATTTTTTACCAAACCGGTCAACGGGATGATGTACTGTTCCAAAATGTACAATCGATTTTTTTCACTGTTCTATTAAGCTGAACACAAAATGCGTGGTTTTGTGAGAGTGTATGAGAAAGTCGACGAGACAGCATTGCCTCTGGTTGTTTCAATAATTAGGTTTGTTTTCTCGAAATTTCTATCTTTTTCAGGTTTAGTTTTGGTCCCCTAGTAAGGCAAGTGAGAACAACATAAGAATCACCGAGTTTGCAGAATGCAGCGAAAAAATCACCTTCCTGTTGCATAACACGTACAATTTCCAAGGTTCTTATGCAATATATGCAGATCTTTCAGTCGGAATCCTTACTCCGAATTCTATACTATGCATTTACTTCAATGAATGAGTCGACTTGCAATTTCGATGCAGAGAAATGCAGTCTCTACGCAAGCAGAAATCCAGCGAACTCCAGTTTTAGAGAGAAGTGACAATCGAATCAATTTCTTGCTGATTCTGAAGAACATTCCACTATCGTCTTACATTGCTGACCAGATAGACGCTGAGCAGTACAACAAATGTGATAACCGAATATCGCCTTCCAGACTTTCTAATGACGGAGAGAGCCGCTCTCCTCGTTGCAAGATGTTGTGGAAATCACTTTTAGCACTAGTGAGCCTTTTCGGATCCCCTCCCAGTCGGAATGACGAAGAAAACGCCTTGTTTCGGGCAACTCCTTATGGACCACAAAGCATGTCCGAAGCACGTAAGTAAAAATAGTATTAATATATATATATGTTATCTTGGTTGACATTTTGTTAAGGTTTTTCTTTGTGCGTGTGAATACAATTTTGATGAGAGAATGACATTCAATTAATACTTTACATCTAAAGATAATCAACAAGAGAGATTAATTATTTGAAGGTTTTATACTTCCCCAAAGAATCAAAAAAAGAAAAATACGGACGACAGTGGAAAACAACAAGTTTAAAATTTTATTTATAAATCTGAATTAAAAATTTTAATAGAATTCTCGCGCATCAATGCTCGGATGAGAAAAAAACTACAATGTGACAGCACACGAGCAGTGAAAAATAAAAGTTGTTATTTTTTATAAAATCAAAATTTATTCACAAGATGTCTGTTATGTCATCATCTTCAACGAGAAAAGCGGTCTTGGAGTCAGTCACCACACAATAATCTTTCTCTGACTATAAAACTGAATTATCGTTCAAAATAGTAATGTAAAATTTGTGTAATTTCATAGCCCTATTTTAAAAGTTTTTTAAGTTATCGAATAGATATGAGGTTCCCAATCCTTGTATGCGTACCTTTGGGGGAATGCGGCGTATCAGTTGGAGGTAAGCGAAAGTAACGTAGGTAATGGCGCAAAACACTAAACACGAAGGAACCAAAGAATTGTTCATAAATGTTGAATGCATGACAATATTATAATCTTTGAAACTAATGATAATGCGAGCGCAAGAAAGTGTGGCACAATATTGCCCAAGTGCCATTAAATTTCAAATAAACCAAATCAAACTTTGATAGAATGGGGTAAATCGTCCTTCGATGGAAGCAAAAGGGAATGCATGTACTAACAGTTTTACCCTTGCAATGGAAACGCTGTGATTCTTCAATGAAAATATGGAGTAAGTTTGACACTTGCTCTTAGAAGATTTACTCTCACCAACTACCAACTTAATTATCAACTCTTGCAAACCAACCAACTCTTTCAGAAGATAAGAATTTGAAAGAGTTGGAGTTAAAGAAAATACACAAGAGAAAATATTTATTTATTGAAATGCTTTTTTAAAATTAAACTCTGGTAATGTAACTTTTAATTTTTAAAAATGTTAATAAATGATTTATAATTTGCAAGCACTGAAACATGAGGGGACCTTTATGAATCAGCTATCAAATGTAATACTCCTATTTGTTACGCAATATAAAATACTATACAAAGTAAATAACAATATACTTATACTAGTTTCCGAAACTTAAGCACAATTCTTAAAATGAGCAAAATTTCAGTTAATGTGAGTACAATGGTTCGCAATCATTTGCGGAAAATTGTACGACATACAATCGTCGGAACTCACATTTTACAGTGAAGATTAGATCATTTAGGGGAGTGATCAGAAAATGGTGAAGACAAAAGGGATTTCGACTCATCCCGTTCAGCAGAAGGCTGATTATGAGTTGAAACTTTCATCAATGGTTTTGTTTGATGTGCGTAATATTTATATGTATTTATCCATAACGTGCAGAGTTTTTAACCAAATTGTACAACACTCACAGAATATTTGATAATATGTGTAAGAAGCATTGTATTAAAATTTGAATTAAATACTTTGAATACTATAGGAAATATAAGTATTTGTAGTAAATATTTTTTTACTGCGCATATGTGAAATGTAGCGCAAATTTCCTTTCATAACTTCAGAACCAGATATATAGCGCAACTTGTATAAACATTTCAGTTCAATACTGTTAATATTCAGTAGTATATCGACATTGCAGCGAGGTGAATTTCGGTTGCTTTACAAGAGAAGCTTAATGTTGAGGATTCATGCACAAACAGAATTTTTTTAAACTTCAATCTTCGAATAGTTATCATCGAAATGCAATTTAAATTATGCAATTAATTTTTAAGTATACTTGAGTATTCACGATATTCAACTTTCATAAAGTGCAATATTACTGTTTGAAGATATCAATATGCAATTTGACATTACTGTTTAAAAAATATCAATTTGTGCAAGAACTCTCATCATTTAGCTTCTTTTAGAGTGTGACCGAAATTCACATCGCTGCAATACCGATATCCTTCTGCATATTAACGGTATTGACCTGTAATTTTTTATATAAGTTGCCCTATACATCTGAGTCTGAAGTTATTAAAGAAAAATTACGCTATGTTTCGCACATGCGCAGTAAAAAATTATTTACCACAAATACTCATATTTCTTGTAATATTCAAAGTATTTACTTCAAGATTTAATGCAGTGCTTCTTTTACATGTTGTCAAGTATTCTGCAAGTTGTTGCACAATTTTATTGAAAATTCTTCATGTTATAAGCAAAAAAAATGCTGAAAATCTGTAATTTTTGAAGAAACCTTTATATCTTCCCGAATATTCGCGCTATTTTTATGAAAATATATGTAAATATTATGCACATCAAACGAAACCACTGGTGAAAGTTTTAACTCATAATCAGCTGTGAAACGGGATGAGTCGAAATCCCTTTTTGTCTTTACCACTTTCTGATCGCCCTACTAAATGCCCTCTTGATAGAGTCTTCACTGTAAAATATGAGTCCGGCGATTTTATGTCCCACGATTCTCCGCAACTGATTGCGAACCATTGCATCTGTATTCAATCCAAATTTTTGGCACCTTACAAATTAAGCTTAACTTTTGTACACCGGTGTGTATACAGAACTGCAAACAGGAGATTTTTATCTCTGGAGTCAGGGGAGTGTCGCAGTGTTAAGTCTTTATACAGAAAGGTTGTTATTAAATTTTTTAAAGAATGCCGCTGATCTAGTTAGCACACTTGCAGACCTGGCATGGTTTGTAAAGATAGAAAATATTTCATTCCTACTTCAGGTAAGAATTTAGCTGTTTCAAATGAAAGATAATTTTTGGATTATTTGGCTTGAGTCAGCGTGCTATCTCCCATAAATTTCGAAAGGCCGCGGTGGCCCAGTGGTAAGGTCTCGGCTTTGGGGTCGGTGGGTTCCTCGTTCGAAACCAGATTCCACTGTGCATGGGGCCTGTTGCACGCTAAATCCAAAATAGCCTTCGTGTTGCTTCAAAACGGCAAGTTAATATAACTAAACCAATATATACCCATAAATTTCAAACTGTGGAAAAAGAGAACGTCGAACTGGAGACGAGACTTTTTATAACTTCAAAAAGGAGAATAATCTTATTTTGGAATGCAATAGATAAGTCTGTAGAAGATACGGAATCGCTGATTAAGTATTTTGATGTAGCTCTTAAAACTTATTGGAAACAGGCTACCAAGCTAAAAGCTGCAATTACAACAGAAAAAATTCAGACAAATATTAGCCGTGGGAAAATATATTTCATATATTTGTTGAGCACACCCCCCGAATTTGAATGAATGCGGAATGTGTTCTGAATTTTTGAATGAGTTTTTCAGTTAACTTCAAGGTCATAATTACTATTTACATTGTTTCCATAAATGTTATAAACCTTAATTCCTCTCTTTTCAACATAAACATGAAGGAACTTCTTCACTTTTTTTTCATACAGACCGTGCTCACATCGCCCTTCATGGAGGACATAATGAAATGATAAAAAATCCTGCAGGGGTGAGTAAATGATTTTCTGTTAAAGTGTTTCTGGGTTTATGAAATGAACTCGCGTTTTTACGAACCTTAAAATCGTAAGCTTATTCATAAAGATACATAGAAAAAACATTCAATGCGAATAGTTAATTGATAGAATTTGTTTAATATCGTAATTTAGACACAAAGTCAAATAAATCAAAAAGTTTATGCCTACATCAATTTCCTCGGGCTGGGCACTATGGATCTGCCTTCTGAAATTATAATTATCGAAGGAATACGCATATTCAGAGAAGAGAAGCTAACTGTAACACACACAACCTTCAATGATGGTGGCAAAATCGCCTTTGGTAATTTACACTATCCTCCGTACAAAAATAAACAAGCTTTTGCCACTCAAACTAGAACAAATCAATGGTTATTTAGAAAGTTAAGTTAAAAATATTTCTAAGAACATCTATTGAGATGATTTTAATTATTTACAAAAAATACACATTCAAAACAGTTCGAATGTCCATTTGACTAAAAAATTTGTTTTTGAATTATTGTTCCACCAGTTCTCGCACGATGTTTAAAGAATACTAGTTGAAGATGCTTGATTTGATTAGTGGAACGTTTTTATTGTCCAGTTACTTCGCTCTACGACCTTTGCTGGAAGAGGAGTCGCGACAATTGTCTTGAAGGCCATTTGACGATTTCAGGACTCGGTATATCTTAAAAGGGGAGGGCATGACTTGGGAAGCGCAGTTCCGTATGAGACTTGCTATATTAATAGTATAACTTTAGGGTGTTCATCCCTTAAATATTAGAGCACAATGGCCTTCCAATTTCGAGAAAATAGCCCTCAAACTTGTGGCATAGCTCATATACCGTAAGTTGCCATTGTTGTACGGTTTCTAAGTAGCTTGTTAAATTATTTAACTATTTAAAAATTAAATTATGACTATAATTCAAGTAACATTTGAATTAAAAATTATTTAAATAATAGATATTTATAAATTTTTAATTTAATTTAAAATTATTAATTTCAAAAAGTAATTTTAAAAAAGTTAAGGGGGGGGGGATCGAACACTGACCAAACGATTGGCAGGATTATACGCTGTCGACCATGCTACTCAGCCGCCGTAGAACGGTGACAACTTACGGTATATGAGCTATTCCAAAAGTGTGAGGGCTATTTTCTCGAAATTAGCTGGCCATTTCGCTTTAATATTTTAAAGTATAAAAACCCTAAAGGTATACTATTAATATACCAAATCTCATATCGAACAGTATTCCCCAAGTCGTGCCCTCCCCTTGTTAGTTAAACTTGAAACCTTATTATCTGATTCTTCTACATTTACAAGGCATATTTGTTCTACTTTGTCATTAAAAGCCTTCTTTTCTACATGTATATATTTTTAATAAGGCCGAAAAGTATCTGTACCCTCTCTTTTTTAATTCCTCACGTAGGAAGAAAACAGAGGGAAAATATTGTAATCGTCAGAAAGGTTGCCATTGTTTCAAATGGAAGATTTTTTGTTTTGTTCTGCTGAAGAGTCACATAAATTTCTTTTCCAGGCAGGTATTAAAGACGATAACACTCGATGGCCTGGTTACCCAGGGAAAGGAGAGATTGCTTACACGATTGACAAATCCTTAGGTAAATTTTATGAATTGGATAATAATAAGAGAATTTATCTTTCTTATTTAAAGAGCAAGTTATGTAATGTAAAAGAACTTTTTTAAACACAAGCCTTTTGTTGCTGTTAGTTTTAGGCTGATCATTCACAACCGCTTCACACCACGCAAATTGGACCGCTAATGTCATATCTGACCGTCAATGAGAAAAACCGGTCAGAATTGGAGCTGAAAGTTGGATATCCAACCAGTCCGGATACCCATCGCTCCACTTGGACTGCGGGCCATAAACCAACACCAGTGGGTGTAGGTACGTGTGTTTGTGTGTGGTTCAAAGAGGAAATCGCAGAAGACGGGGTCGGGGATGGACTTGCATTGCAAGAAGCGGTCGTGAATGATATGCCTAAATGGAAGTGTAGAGAATTGGAGCGGTCATGAATGACCGGCTTTAAATTTTTTTTCCTCTTATTTTATCCAACCAACTTTAAATATCCGATTGGCAATGTTTTCTTGTACAAAATTAGAAATCAGATTTTCAAAAAAAAGAAGAAAAATCAAGGTATCTATTATTTAATTATTTCGAAACTTATCGAAGCATTCGAACCTTAACTCAGTGTTCTGACTTTGTATATCAAGCCTAATAATTGAATATGCAGGTGGATCTTTCTATCTTTGACACCAAGATACAAATATTGCTAAAGGTTGTTTGTTCTTTCTCCTAGATTTTGAATTGTTTCTCAACGACATTACAAAACTTCTGCACTTCTTGACAAACTTACTAATAAAGAGAAAAATTAAATTTCGCGTCTTAATTTCATTTTTGCATCTCAAGAAAACAATAACAGATGTGTTATACATACGTTAAAAAAGAATGCATGCGAGAACTTCTCAAGCGCTGTTTTCCAAACAATTTTGCTACTTACTTAATTTGGAGGAGAAATGGCGTATAGGATAGATTACGGACAGAGCAGGAAATTTTATCAAATCAACACTGGGTCGAATAAACGTTAATTCAAATTGGCATTTAGATGAAAGGCTATTTCATGATTAAGATGGTTCCTGACTAGAACTTTAATTCTTTTCTTTATCCAAATACAGAAAAAAAAACTTACTGTCAATGTAATGACATCAGTATATCTGTTTCCTTTTCTCAAAGATGCTGTAAAAATAAATATATGAAAATGATACAAGTTTGGTCCTTCAAGATGAACAATCAGTTAAATATCATTATTGGAAATTTTTTATTTTGTTGGGTGAATTTAATGCATGCTTTTAATGAAGGCAACTTTTCTCTTCTAACTAAGTATACAGAGTTACGCAAAGTTTATGACAGTAAGCTTTTGTTTTTTTAGTTCAATCTGCACATTTTGATTTTATTTTTTTGATTCACCTCCTATAGATCCACATTTCGGATCTACTAAATTAAGCTCTCCTGTATATACGATAATAGTCGAATTGTTTCTAAACATGTATATAACTTATACCTACCTTGCCTTACGTTTAACGCTTCTTATGACTAGATGACCTACCCGACTGATATATTTTTTTTATTATTTAATCTATTTAAAATGTGTAAAGGATATAAGCCATTTAAGCATGACCAGGTGATTTTTTGTGTTAAAATTAATTGTTACGTTGACTTAATTTCGGAAGTAGCGTGGCACAAAAGAGACGAGCATTGACATACGACGCGAAAGAAGGGATTAATATTCAAATTAATCCGAATCAAGAAAAAAGCACTATTTCAGTTTGTTGGTAGATCTCGCTCATCTGTTAGCTTTTAATGAAGACAGGCAATTCCTACTCTAGCAAGTCAAGAAAGTTCACGAAAAAGATATCTTTGGTTTTCTTAATTCAAAACTATATTCTGTTGAATTTCACTTCATCCCATCTCTCTTAAGCTGGACATTCTTACTCACTCCACAGCACGCAAATTTGGTGCACCGCAAAACTGATCGCATACTTCTACAAGTCATTAGCGTTGTCTATATTAAGCGTGGCATGGTCTAAAATTTGAAAATCCAACTTGCGATAGTCCATTGAGACTGACAGAGTAAACGAGCTGAAATGTGACCGATGTGGAATAGGGGGGGGGCAGGCTCTCTTCGACAGGAGAAATCAGGACTGGGGGTTCTGTCGTTTTGAAGGCAGAGGAAAGAAGTAGATGCAGTAGGAGATCAGGTGCCCGTGGTGATTTGCAGGGCAGCCCGTGAACGACCTACCACCTAAATGGATAGGCACACGAAATGGAATGGTTTGATTGACCATTGCCATTTGCGTGATCAAAGTGATTGTGAATGTCAACTACTGGATTCACATTCTAATCTATTAGTACATGCATTAACATCCAGACTGCTCTGCCTGCATTGCATGATAATGGCCAATAGAAACAAGTATCAGCCATTTTTTTTTATAAATATGGCTAAAAAAATGGTGTTATAAACTGGATGGGCATAATACTTGAGGAAGATAATTTTGATAGTGTTGCAATAGAATCGTGCATCACTGTTTTTTGCT
>BGPR01015054.1:0-37636 GCA_013235015.1 Araneus ventricosus
AATGTGTACAAGGTATCTTTTTGTAGACTTTCGAAGACACTCTACAATTTTGTAATTGACCTTTTCCCCGTATCTTGTACCGTGTTCGAGATAGGACAAATTTCGGATAATTCCAAAATTCGCCGATAGATAGCGTTGTAAGTTGTCTCATCGAGTAGCGCATAGACTTTTTACTATACATAGACACCAGCTTTATGGCCTAAGCTGTCACCGTTTAGAAGTTAAGGGAGGTGTAACGGATATAATTGGGAACCCTGTATAAATGAGCAGTATAGCGCAAAGATCTTTTTAAAAATCACTTTTGACTCTTTTTAAATGTAATGTCGTTAGCTCAAATGTCATATGTAAAATTTTCTATATTTTAACTGTATTTAATTACCACGTTTTGTTATCTGTTTACCATGTCCCGTTTCCCGTTAAGGAAGAGCGCTGTTTAAAAATGTGTTCCAAAATATGCTTAGATTCCTCTCTGAGAAAGAAATGGAAAATTTATTCAAGAAATAAAACCAAATTATTAAATTACCAGTTTTTTAAAAACCCGTACACACTTTACTCTTTTCTGGGAGAAAATTAACAAGCACACTTATAAAATCATTCTCACAATCGCGAACAAATGATGATACCGTCGCTTAACAAGTAACAATACCTATACCAAAAGAATTTTTCGCAACCAATAACAAATATTTCTGAATTTTTTAAGATCTCCTATGAACATGAGATTACATTTTCCAACTAGACGTGAAGGAAATAGAAATAATCGTTATTGGGTGAGAAAAATTCATTTGAATCTTCCTTTTTGAAATTTCAAAAGATTGAGATAGGTGGTGCTGCTTGTTAAACGACGATATGCACTGTAAAATCGATTTCAAATACGTAATTATCGATTTCAAATCGAGAAGGTGAATAAACTTCTAGAGCCTCTTCTTCTGTAACTTCATTAATCAAATTGTAGTGGAAGTGAGTTTATAACAGCGATCAATGCAGTAGACTAATCAAAGTTATTAGTTATATCAGCAACTAAAATTTTTAAAATTATCCTCACAATTGCGAACAAACAATGACATGCACTTAACTTCGACTTAAAAACCATAATTTTCGACTTCAAATCGAGAAGGTGAATAAACTTCCAGAACCTATTCTTCTCCTGCAACTTCATTANTCAAATTGTAGTGGAAGTGAGTTTATAACAGCGATTAATGCAGTAGACTAATCGAAGTTATTAGCAGTCGGTTGAGATTACGTCACCGTCGTCATCACATTTCCACGATTTATCCGGTTTTCCAGACAGCGTTGTTTTAAAATTAGGAGCTCATTATTTTCCAAGTTGGAACGGGGCCAAATCCGGGCAGATATTCTCCGGCGGATCAGGGCGGCCACGCGCGAAGTCTGGAACTAAAAGGATGCTCTTTATTGCTTTAAAATTTATGCTTCTTTCAAACTGTTTCGGGAAAATAGAGAAGGAAAAGGGCTTTCTAAACAGTTTCTTCAACGCTTTTTTTCTGGCATTTTTTTTCAGGAAAAACCGGAGATGAAAGAAAGTTATTTAGCGTTTGGTAACAAACTCTTATACTTGGTTTTTTGCAGAATAAGCAATTTGATATTTAAGTGCAGCCAATACGCATGAGGTAAGTGAGAGAGAATATTTATTAAAATATTGTTGCAGAAATGAAGAATATTTTGAAAATTGATAGTTAAAAGTTGGTTTGCAGCTGGTGGCTGCATTTTGTTTAATACGTCGGTACTTTATTAAATGAAAATGATGATGTAGCCTGTCATCAGTTTAATCTATGAAGATGAATTAACACCGCATGTTTAAGAAATTGAAGTCCCGACTAAAAACTAAATTTTATGTCATTATTCTTAATAATTTTGCACTGTACAATTATATTAAAAATTAGCCCAAGCAGTCAATTTATGTTTACTTGACACCTGTCAAACGTGCTGCACTAATTTAATTTTGGAATCAGACTCGCATTTTGCAGGAAGGAAGAAAGACGTAGAATTACCGTAAAGAGTAACAAAGATGTCAAAGGCATGCGCAGATACGTTTTCCACGTGACTGCGATGCCGTCGCGATTGATACTTTTCACGTTGTTCGAGGTCAGTTCAAAAATCTGTTTGCCATTCATTATAATTGTAAAGGATTTCCAGTTTATTTTCTTAATTGATCGTCATATAAAACACCGTAAATATTTTAAACTATTTCCTTCGCTAATTTACATTAAAAAGTCCTTTTCTGAAACGCATTTAAACTACGGATTGCATTAGATAATCATGATTAAAGAGGTTATGTTTTACTTATTTTTAATCCAACGCACTTTAATTTTTTTTATTTATTTAGATTATTTATTAGACCATTTTACATATACAGTTATATTAATTTCATTATACACCACTGATGGGAGATTTAACGGAGTGCACGAATTCTATGGTCCAAAATATCTGAGCCTAATATTTATTTTAGTCAACCCTGGATGAAAAAAAAAGCTGGTTTGTACTTGAATGTTTTTTTTACCTGTAAAGTAATTTTAATTGTGCTGAAAGGAAGAATTTTCTTAATTATTATTCACGTCACCTTAGATATCTCATTCATCCGCTCTTTCTCTTTCCGTTATTTCGTTCATTTACACACACTTGCACTCCACGTGTTTTCATTACATATGTCTAAATTAAAACTGTTATCACGAACTGCATGCCAAAACAATTAATATTTTTTTTCAAATGTAGTAATTGTACCCTAATCCCATATTCTTCGAATATCACAATGCATTATACGGGGATGCTTGGTTTTCAATTTGATCGATATATTTTTACGATATATCCCAGTAAAATAAAAATTCATCAAAAGTAAAATGTTCGTTGTTTTTTCAGTATACATGAATTTTCCATCTTAAAATTCTTTTCAGTTATGCGAAACCAGAATAATTCTATGAAAGATTGATTGACTGTCAATCACAGGATACTGTTCCCAGTGTTTTAGTATGCTTCACGCACTTTTTTTAACTCATTCTAAGGCCTTAGGAAATATAGTTACCGCCAAATTCTTCGATTTTTAAATGCTCATGGATATGTTTAGTACCTCTGATTATAGTTACTTAATTTTTTTCGATTCAAAAGCCACAAAAAATATTATTAATCCTTTTGACTACATAATATGGTTTCCGAAAATAAATTTATTAATATTATTTTGAAATAGCAATGTACCAACACCTAACGCTGAAAAGAAAGTTGCCGTAAGTTTTTGCCAAAGGTTTCGCTGTTACAAAAACTTAGACGCTTCAGTTTCTTAGACGAAGCCCTAATGAAGTGCCTTACTTTGTTAAAATGTAATATTTGTAAGGTGTTAATTAATCAAATTATTCAACAAATAATATTAATTTTATCGAATAAGCTAAATATTTCAATTAATCATTTCTTGAAAATGGCTCTCATTGTAGGAATAATTTTTCAAAATTTGGTATTCTTTCGGCTTAATATCTCTTTTTCAGACATTTCCCTTTGGACTTCGTTGCTTAATCTGTCTAGTATTTTCACGAATTTTAATTCGTAATTTGTAAGCTGATTATAAATGCACTTTTGAGCTTAAAATGTGCTTAAAAATGCAGATGCGATAGAGATTTCTTTTTCGGGTTCAAAAACAATCTTAATTTTAATAATATTTAATTGACTGACAGATTTTATTGTCTAGAATTTCATTTACATGCTACATTTACTTATATTTGTTTTGCCGCTTTAAATAATGAAACAGATCCATTTTTGTGTTCATGCTGCGAATTAAAAACACGATTTTTGCATTATTTTGTAACGCTTATGTTTGGATGCTTCTGTTATTTTTATGTTGTTTTTTGTTATGTTTTGTATGTATGCTTCGTTCTGATTTTATTATCCAGGTGCGGTAAAAGTTTTACACCGAAATTGAATATGATGAATGATGAAATAAATGGAATTCAAAATAAGTGGGAACAAAAATTGTTTTAAAACAGAAGTGCTTTTGTTTATATAAATTAAATGTTATTAATACAGAAGAGTTTCTTCAAAGTTATTTTCTAATTTTTGAACAAAATTTTAAGCCTGTAAATTTTTAATTTTTATATATTTTTTAAAAATAAAATATTGCTGAATTTTTAACTCGCATCTAGACATTAGATTCTCAGTTCTATGGAAATAACAAAAAGTTATATTTTTAAGCGACAAAATAAAAATCTGTTATCCCTCGATTTTCTCGCATGCCATTACATAAGGGTATCGCTTGAGAAAAAAAAAGAAACCTGTTCCTTGTTATGCAGGTAAATGTTCACGATTGACATCAATAGAAGTCATCTAGACATCAAAATTGTACTTTTCTGTGATGTTTTTTTTTCACTCTGTAATTTCGATATTTTCTGGCGATTATTTATCAGAAACATTCAGAATGTTACTGATTCCATTGACAGTTCGCCATTTAAAGTTTTTTTCTGTTTCGCAATTTTCATGTTTTCTGGCGATTCTATATCAGAACGTAAATTTTATCCGAATAAAATTATCCTTCCAGAAATTAAAATTCAAAATGTTACTGATTCCATTGACAGTTTGCCATTTTAAGTTTTTTTTTTCTATTTCGTAATTTTGTTGTTTTCTGGCGACTCTATGTCAGAACGTAAATTTCATCTGAAGAAAAGAATTCTTCCATCATCATAAAATTATTTAATAATTATTTAATTAAATAAAATTTTATTTATTCAATAATGCATATTTGATTGCCAAGCTATTTTTCTTTCATTCCCATATTTTCAGAGAATTACTTTTAATACTAGCAACGATAATTTATACACTAATAAGTTTATTTAATAATTCCATTCGGCGGAGTAGCAACTCGTACCTAAATAAGCAAAACAACTAAAAATGCAAGTAATAATTTTTGGACGTAAGTGAAAAAAATAGAAAATTAAATGCAATAATTTTTAAAAAAAGTGTATTATATTTTCCTTGAATGTAAGTAACAAAGTGGAGGCAAATCAATGAAATAATCTAAAAACTATATAATATTTAAATTCAACGTGAATGACAACACACATGCTGACAAAAACATTTGTATATATGGTTCTCTTTTGTGATTTCACTGTACAGTGGAAAAAATCAAGTATATATATTTTGTAAAAGTAAAGGTAATTTCTTCAGTTTTGCTTTAAGTAAAATGCTCCAAGATCTTCTGAGAACTGATAGCTAACAGACACCTTTTCCAGTTGGTAATCTACCAATTATTTATGAAAATTTCTACTCAAAAACGCAACTCTCTGAAATTTAGCACAGTGTAATTTCTCAAATTCGAACGTCTTTAATTTTGAATTCTAGAATAATTGTAATTCTTCTCTCTCCCTGGAATTTCCTATTAACGCAGTTCTAAAATATCCTCTAAAAATCAAATTTATTTCGGTTAATTTAAAGTCATAAATAAAAATTGAGGCAAATTGTTTTTATTTCTAAATTGTTTTCCTTAATTAAATACGATTGTAGCTTGAGTCCTCGATTTGAAAACATCATTTTTAAAGCCCTTAATTTTCGCTGGGACTTTTGTGCTGTACAATGTATTCAATCAGAAAAGGAATCAATGTACGGGTCTAAAAAAATTTTACCTTATTTGCAATGCTTGAATTTTTTACGAGTATTTTTGGCACTTTTCTCAGAAGATGATTATTAAATCGCCATTCGCAAATTTAAAAAAACAGCAACTTAATTCTAGTATTTAAAAGATTAAATATAAATTAGCCATCAATAAATTAAAGAATTTTATTTTTCTTGAATGCTAAATAGAATTCAAGAAAATCTGACTTATAAAGATCTTTTTAAAATAAAATGTTGAATGAACTTAAACGTTAAGCAAATTAACACAATGTAAAAAAGTTGTTGAAATGTTATATGTTTAATAGATAAACGGCACATAAAAAAAATCGTATTTTATATGAAAAGAATAAAGGGAAAAGTTAACTTCGCTAAAAACAATATGCTTTTCGTCTGGAGAACTTTCCGTTCCCCATTTTTCATGTCGTCGTCTCGTTTGAAAAGAATTATCTTCAAACGGCTCTTTTCGTCCTCCATATAGCTTATCTCTTTTCGGCTTTCAGGATCAAGTATTACAGGCAGTAAAAATGTAACAAAATGGAAAATTCTTTTCGCTCCATTAGAAAAGTGAAATCTTCGAGATCCGCTGGAACAATATTTTTGATATGAGAAAATATATGTCTCATAACGTTGGATTATATCTTAAAGATGTAAAGAATCGTACAATAATATGTGTGTTTGGTGTTTGGAAAGTAAGCTACATAATTGTGTAATAAATATTGTGGTATGAAAAATGTTGTTTGGTTATGGAAAGGTTTTGACCGAAGCTTTGGTAAAAGAAATGGCTTAATTTAATAAAAAAAATTTAAGCTTAACTTGTAATGTAGTACCATTTAAATGGAAAGAATCGAAACCAAGTAGACATCGGAAACGTATCACTGTAAAACTCTAAATTAGCGTACTTTAATTTTTTTTTCCATAAGAGAACGAAGTGTTTGAATGTTAATTCTTCGGATTTTTTGAATGACGTACACTTATGCTTATGAATGAGAATAATTATTATTCATGAGTGAAAGAATTGGTAAAATTTCACGATTTCCATGTACTGCAGATAAAGCAGCATCGAAAAGTGATATTTATGGAATTTATTTACACAAATGTATCTCAAAACAAAATACGTATTTTTAAAGTATATGCAATTAAAACTGTGTTTAATTTATTGTAATTTATAAAGTATATGCAATGTAATTTATAAAGCAATGCATTTATCCAATAATTGAAATAAAGGGAAAAATCTTTCCTAAATAAGAAGCACTTCATAAAGTCTTTTTATTTATTTATTTATATTTTTTTAACAAATCCAATAGATGAGACTTTATGAAGTGTTTCTTATTTAAGAAAGGTTTTTTTTCTTTATTTGAATTATTGGATAAATTCAGGTCACGAAGGGAACATTATTTAACTATTTAGTCATTCCCTTGACAGAAAATGTATCCATATTAGAACTCCGATGGCGAGTGGCACTTTGAAAAAGTTCGCCATTCGAGTTTTCTTCCACTTTTTCTTATTTTATTTATTTTATGTTAATGCGATTATTAATTTAAGCATGATTTTTGTTGTTTGATTGTATCTTAATTGGTTAGTTAACTTCAGACAATATTTGTAATGCAATAACTGGATGATGCTGCGTTGGCGCGCAAAAGGTATATTGTTATTACTATTGTTTATTTCTTCTGTTTTTTTCTGTATTTTCTTTTTTGTAGTTAAATATCTTTCTTTTGTATTTTATTGGAAGTTGCTGCATTTTTGAGGCCATCCTGTATAATACAAAGTTTCATTTTTAATATCTCTTGTTAAATTATTTCACTTGTAATTGTTATCTCATTCTCTATACTTATTCAATGAACATTATTCAACTACTTTTGAGATATATTATGGAGTTGCGATGGTTTTCAGTTACTTTCGCATAATAAGTTCACAGAAATCAATATTGGGCTATTATTTTGATCCATGGCTACATGCAGGGTATCAGAAGAAAAATGGCCTCAACTTTAAGGCGTCAAAAACTTGGGGAAAGCAGCAGTTTTCGTTATATGGTACGTAGGAGATATATTAGGTGAAATCTAAACGGTGAAACACAGTGACTACAAAGAAAAAGAATAGTTGCTTTAATCAAGGATAGTAAGAGAAGTGGGGGTAGGAGTACGCAGGGATTTTTTTCCCTGTTGGCAACAGTGCAAGCAGAAGCTAGTCTAATCATATCAATACGTGTGTTTTCAGCTCTCTCAAGAGACCGCCATTATTATTTTCATCCTTGCTTTCTTTTATTTATCTGGTAAGATATGATTTCGTTATGTTAGCATGTAATTTTTCTGTGAAGAAATCTTAAATTTTGTAAATAAAGGACTAATGCTTATTTTCTAAGTAAATATCATCATGAGGTTTGTTCCCTTCTGAACAACGTGGCCACATTAGAATTTAACTTTAGTGAATGTTACGGCCATCTATGGACGGTTTAGATAAGCAATATATCGGCGGCTAAGAGTACGCACAGACCAGATATGCGAAAAGGAAAAGGTAGAATTAGAGGAAGCAAAGGCCAATCGAGTTTTTAAGAAAAATAAAAATGGGGGACAAAACTAAAAAAAAGAAAGAAAAGCCATGAAAGCAAAGAAAAAACTTATTCTGAATTCTATAAAAAACCCAGTTCCTTCAACAAGTTCGGCAAATAATGAGGGGGCAAATTGCCCAGGCTGCGAACACACATATGATGAAGATTGTATCCAGTGTGGATTGTAAGGAGTGGTGGCATGAGAAATGTTCCAGTTACGAAGGCAGTGAGCATTTGTATGCGACTACTGCTAAATTTTCAGGGTACGTACTCTTGGACTCACGTCCTGCGTTCTCTTACCCCCCACGTCGGGTAAGAGTACGCATTTGGCATTTTTTTTCCTTACGTTTTGTAATATATATTTTTAAAGCTAAAATTTTGATTTTTTTTTGTACCCTTCTGTCTAAGTTAATAAACTACGATTCGGTATATTTTCGAGGCTCCAACTTTTCAATTCTCATTTTTATAACGAAAAATGTGTGGAAAAGCGAGTGCGTCCCCAGAGCACATCCTCTCTTGTCTTCGCCTATCTAGGGAGACTTTCGAGACGGATCCTTTGCTTGCTCTCGATTTCTTGAGGGTGAGTAGGCTCATGGATGGTGTCTAGCTGCCGCTGGACAGAGAGGGATTAGTAACAACAACAAACATAACGAAAAATCCATTAGGTGCGTACTCTTACCCTCCTTTCCCTTATGTAATATTTACGCGAATTGTTGAAATGAAACGACCAACAACGACAATATAACCGCAAAATAAGGTTATTCTGTTATTTAAAAGTGGAAGCCAACGGTGAATAACCATGACTCTTAATTGATGGTAATCCGAGAAGCTGATAGCTTTCACTGCTAGCCAATGGAGTGCGCTTGAGTACAAAAATCCCTGTGGGCACTCTTAACCTAGTTGGCACCATCTTTCCTCATTCCACGGTACATCAACACAACTGTGATGAAGTGATTGGCGTACACTTCGTATGTCGCCAGAAATAGCGTCGTTCCTAAAGAAGTAAGAGTTCTTCTAAAGTGTATTCCACTTTCTTTGTCGTCGTTATATTGCATGTATTGCAGATGGATGTAGTTCACTTTAATATTTCCCATAAATACCTAATATTGCTTCTTGTAATTATCCGTAATTAAAATGACTTTTTCTTCATTGATCATCGAACTTATTGTGTTTCTGCTGTCACATTTCACATTCCATCACAAATTGCAACAATACCGTGTTCTGTCACCCAACTAAGACTTTTTACTTTCTCGTATACGAAGTACACAAAGATAAAGTATTGTAATCGTCAAAAAATTCGAACTCGAGATTTTGACGAATCTCCACGTTTTAGACCTCCCTGAGTCAGAAAAACACAATTTGGGAATTATCTCTGTCTGTGTGTCTGTCTGTGAACACGATAACTCGAAAACTATTAGAGCTACGGGGATGAAATTTGGTATGCGGTCTTTACACATAATTTGTAGGTTTCTATCAAATTTTGGACAAAATCCGTCTACGGGAAGTCTGCCTGCCTGTCTGTCTGTCCGCGGTCATGCGAACACTATAACTCAAAAACTTGAATAGCTAGATGGATAAAATTTGGTACACAGTTTTATCATCATGAATGTAGGTCCGTTTAAAATTTTGGGCCAAATCCGTCAAAGGGTTGATTGTCTGTCGGTCTGTATAATTTAATTTGAAAAGAATCCGTTATCTCCACGCGCATGCGTACTGGAAGCAATATTCTGTGCACGCGAAAGCTATGGAGAGAATTACGCCAGTTTGTCCTTGAGCCGGTAAGAGCGGAATATCGGTACGCGTCTCTTCGAATTTGATTCTTTACCGAGATATTTTTCAGTCAGTATATTGAAAAACCTTCTGATAGTCATTGGATTCTGAATAACAGTAGGTTCGATTTTTTTTAGCCACGCGGGGGAAGGGGAAACGGCACTTTTTTGGGGAAGTATACGAGAAAGTTTAGGGGAGAACACTCCCGCTGGTTTCTGTTACGTACTGCTCAACTCTTTATGAAGCCAGATACTGCTATAACACACGATCGTCATTGCCCGTTTCGAGTCATTGTAACAAATATAAGACGTCTCTCTACATTTTCATTTCAATATATCACGTATTGTATTTCTAATATTGCTACATTTACCACCTGAACTCTCTGCTACATCCCGCTTAACCATCCTTATGAGACCAAACAGTTACATAACATATGATCACCCTTACCGCTCAATGTAGCAAACATACATGGCTTTGTATATTTCATTTCGATCCATTACATATTATTGAATTACACAAATTGCTACCTTTGCCATGTTCAGACATTCCTTAAGTCTTTTTGCTTATATTTTGCTTAACGACTTTTATGAAGCCAAACACGGCTATGGTATAAAATAGTTTATAGCCATTATAAACCACTGAAACAAATATCGATGACTCTGTGAATTTTTATTTCGACCCATTTTTGAAAGCATTCCTGGAATGTTGCCTTTTCTTGCTCCATTTTTGAAGGTTGTATATAATTGATTTTCACCAACAATAGCCGTAATATTCACCTTCCCCAATAATTATATACCGGAGAATTAAAGACACACCCTGAAAACTGGCTACAATTATCTATTTTTAGGACAAGAGAACCTTCCTGCCTCCAAAATTTAAATATTTGCGCCACATAGAGTTGTATTCGTATGCACAAGGCTGACAAGCAGTCCGATGTTAATCAAAGAAATGCATCCTTTTTTGTCGCACCAGAACTTTCCGTTTAAAATATTATCTGCATTTGCGAAAACGTACTTCGTGCAGGGAAGCATGGAAGAGTAATCACCAGCGGAACATGCGTGTTTCTTTGAAAAGCTCGAGCTTTATTTTTCGCTTTATTATTCGGATACGTAAAAGGGATGATGATAAAACGTGTGTTTCCTGTGCAATTTTAAATGGAATTTGTTTGCGGACTGAGTGTAAAATTACCAGGCAGGAAATGGATAATGTCTGGGTTATAAGCAAAAGTTTACTTTTCTCTAATTTGCTGAAGTGAAGTTATTTGCGAAAACGCACGGCATTGTTATTTTTGTAGAAAGATAGCTTGAGAACTGTAAACAAATGCTGATAGTAGTGGTTTAAAGTAATGTTCAAAATGTGTCAAAACAAAACATTTTTATCGAGATCTTTTTTTCTCTCGTGTTTTTCCACTGGCCTTTTCAACTGCTGAGTTATTTCAAACATTAGCTGTAAGAGGATGACTTATTATTACTTATTCGTGAGTTTAATTTATAACGTAATTTATGTGATATAAATTAATTATTTAATTTATCCTCAAATATGGGGATGAGAACCTGCCATATAAGTAAGTAGAGTCTCGCTTCCCGGTGGGATATACTAATGGTGGAAGTTGAATTACCCCAGCCGATGACGGATCGCACCTCTGTCTGAGGGGTTGTCGCATGAGCCTCTCATAATAAGGGCTATTATGAGAGGGCCACATTGCTCGATTAATTGTCACGGCGGCCGGGTCTTTCCGGTTATCCGCTTGGCTAGGCTGGGAGGAGTAATTCATTCGTTTATAGTTATGGTTATTTGGCGACGGGAGGATAGATCTGAGAACCTTTGGGTTACGAGCCGAAGATCCTAACCACTAGACAAAAGGAATGCCCAATGTCCGGTGGCGGATATTGGCTAATATACATCAGAGTAGGATGCCGTAGCACGGTGCGCCACAGGAGCAACCCCCAGCTTGTTTGATATTATCTGAATATCAAAGAAGCTATGTGCTGCGTGCATATGTGCAGATTGCTGCCCAGATTGGTGGTGCGCAGGCACTAGCAGACTTTGTGCTATGAAATGGTCATAGACTTTGCGTGCTGTGAAATGCGTCATAGACTTTTGTGCTGTGAAATGTGTCACAGGCTTTGAATTGGGAGAGCTGCGTTGCTGTAGGAGTTGTCGTGCTGCCATCTAGTGAATGTATCAGAAGATGGAATTGACCTGATATTTGGTGCTGCCATCTACTAGTGGGACTGAAAGTTATTGCGTGTTCTTTGTCCGCGAGTCACCACTTTGGCGACGGGAGGATAGATCTGAGGACCTTTGGGTTACGAGCCGAAGATCCTAACCACTAGACAAAAGGAATTCCCAATGTCCGGAGGCGGATATTGGCTAATATACATCAGAGTAGGATGGCGTAGCACGGTGCGCCACAGTTATATCGGAATTTAACCGTCCAGCTGGATACCTTGCGATTTTCTCAGGCTAGTATGCCGTCTTTTACTATTATTATTTTATTATAGAGTTACATATAAATGACAATTCTCTTCGTTTCAGAAGTATTTGAACCTCTAAACCAGTGTTTCCCAGTCTTTTTTGTGTCATGCCTCACCTAGGCCTTTCCAAAATTCTTATGCTCCCTATGTAACATATGCATAATTTTTAATATTCAAAAATTGAATTGTTCACTGAAGAAATTTAAATGAAAGGTTTTAGGAAGAAATCACTGGGATATTTTTCAGAAACACAGCAAGTTAATTTTGAATGGAGAACTGAAATTTCGATACGAAATAATTACCAATTTTTTTTTAAAGGTTGCAGGGATTAAAAATTTTTTGTGTATATTTTTGGAAATTATTCAGCGGGAAGATCCTAAAGATAAATGTCCCGGTTCGATCTGACTTTTTATAAATTCTTGTTAAATCACAGTAGACGGCTGCTTTTAAACTCTGGACGAGTCCAGTTTCAAATTGCCCCCTTCATAAGCAAATTGCTCCCCTGGGGGGCGTGGACCCCACGTTGAGAAACACTGCTATAAAGAAACGTCACATATAAATGCAGTATGGAAGCCTAAGTCCCGTGTGAGTTGATAGGCAGATTCACACTGGTCTGGTCTTTCAAATATTTAATGGAACACTTAGGTGGACGAAACAAACATCAAGACGGCACAACATGAAATAAAGAAGATAGAAATAAAGAATTTTAGGAGGGCGTGTTGCTGCCCTATACATCAAGTTAAGTTACATCACAGGCAGTTTAGACAACGCGTTCCGTCGCTCAATCGCACACAGTCTATTCTTCGCAAAGGCGGGCTCAGTTCTGTCGCTAGCAAGAGAAGAGATCCGTCGTGTCACGAAGAACAGACTGTGGCAACTTGAAGCACAGAAATCCCTAAAAGGGAAATTATTAGCATGCATCTTCCCTGTCCGATGGGGAATTCAATCAGTCTGGAGGTTTAGGTTATATTAACGTCCCGTTTTGAAGCAACACGAGGGCTATTTTGGGACGGACCTCGAAATTTTGAACCTCGGTCAGATGACGAGGACGACACCTGAGCTGGCACCCCCCTCTCCAAACTTCCACGCCACACCAACGGGAGGACGTTTGACCACTACGTATGATTTAGCGTGCAACAGGCCCCATACACGGCGGATCTTCAGTGGAATCGGGTTTCGAACCTGGAGCCCTCCGGCCCCAAAGCCGAGACCCTACCACTAGGCCACCGCGGCCTCCAATCAGTCTGGAAGAAACAATGGACGACTGAGGTTGTACGAATAGAATCGGTAAACGTGCCGAGTTAAAATGTGATTAAACTAATGTTCAGCTGTGTGAAATACGTGTTCGTAAGTGTCTATGTGGCGTGTTGTTATTCGTGAAATAAATAATTTGAAAATGCAAAAAGGGACTGATAATTTGGACTTAAAAAAGAACACGGATATCGAAACTCGGGCTTAACGACACACAGACTGTGCGCGATTGAGCGATGAAAGTCGATGTCTGATCCAGAATTGCCTGCGATGTAACTTAACTTGATGTACAGGGCAGCAACGCTCTTCTAAAATTCTTTCCTTCTACCTTCTTTATTTTATGTTGTGCCGATCTTAATGTTTATTTCGTCCACCTAAGTGTTCCGTTAAATATTTCAAAGACCAAACCAGCGCGTTTAATCTGCCTATCAACTCACACGGGAACTAGGCTCCCATACTATATGGGGGGATCGGCCGGGATTCTGGAAGGTGTGTGGGCGGAATACCACATAAATAACGATTTTTAAAATTCTGCAGTTAAATAAAAATAGTTTATATTTTTGTAGAAATAAAATGGGCATTCTAATTCTATAGCAAACGTTTGATTTAACGAGCCTCGAATCAAAAGACTTTGGTTTTAACAGATAGAATTTGACCAATGTAGTTCGGAGAAAGATCTGTTGAGGCAAATACATTGAGCAAATTTTCACATTTCTAATCTGCAGTTCTAAGGAATTTTTTCTATTAATATGGTATATATTTTACATTTATTTACGTTATACGGCAGAATTTCAAGTTCAATATCCTATTTAAAATATTATTTATGACCGAATTAAGTTTCTCGATTTAACGGACATCTGGCCCAAATTAGTCAGTTAAATCTAGAAATTAAATGTCATTCAAAAGAAGCATATTTAAATCTCCGTTATTTTCAGATTCTTTCATTATTCAACAGTGATTTGACATTTTTTTAAAATTTTAAGGATCTCTTATTCATTTGATCTGTGAGCATTTTTTAAAAATTTAAATTAAAAAAAGTATTGAAACCAGTTTGAAAAAAAACTGAAATACAAATAAAGTAGCAACAAAGGTGATACTAATTGTAAGAAAAATTCTACATTGGAACTTGATAATTCGAAGCTGACTAAACCACGGCAAAAATTCAATTCAGGGAAAGCTGAGTCCAAAATTAAATACAGCGTAGGAAAATAATTTTTAAACTAAAAGTAGCAGTAAAGATTTGTTTTTAGTTTTAATAAATAATAGACAATTAATATATAAATAGTATGTAACTTCGATAAATAAATTATTGACAATTAAAATCTTTTACATTTTCTTTAATAAAAATTTTTAACAATAACAAATCCAAAAAATAAGTAAGTAATTTTAGTAGACAAATACTATACAGTATTTTGAATGCGACAACTGTATGTTAAAAATTCAAATAAGCTGTACAATTTACTTCTAAAGTGTACAAAGTTTTCTTTTTTTAAAGTAAGAAATTTCTTATTGCTATTTTGCTTGAACGCAATGTAAGTTAGTAACCACAACGGAGTTACCCCCCGGCCTGCTTAAAGATACGAGGCCACTGAATGACAGCCGCTGCAATAACTCGAGTACTAATACCGGAATTCTAATGGCCATCACCGACCACGGCCCGACCCCTCCCGAAGGAGGTACGTAATATCACTGGTGGGAGGTAACTCGACCCCCATTATTGCTATACCCCCAGGGGAAGCGAGTGCCTGCTTACTTATCCCTCGGCCACTCCTCCATGTGCTCACAGTAGCTCGGGGGAGAACGTAAATTAATCAAGTCTTCCAGTGAATTAAGGGCCTTAAAAATCATCCACTTGTGATTATTGAAGGCACAAGTACTGGACTTGTGAAGTTAACAAAAGCAATCCAGAAACTAAAACAGTTTACAATTTTTACTTTTGACTTAGAATTAGCCAAAGTAACTTCAAATTATAGACGATATTTTTTTAAATTATGTAAATAGGAAATTCAAGGGCCAAGAGAAAAATTCGAATTACTGACGAATTCGAGTTAAAAGCGTTCGAATTAACCAAGTTCCTCTGTTTTATAGAAATATTTTTTTGTTATTTTACAAACAGTTTTAAATAAAGCATTCCAATATCGACTATAACAGCGAAACCATGATTTATAATTTTTCTGATATAAATATATACTTAAAAGTCTTTCTGCTATTGGTAATTGTGATAGGTTCCGCGAAATTCCGAGTTTATGTTGGAATAACAGTTTATTACAATAACACGTTTCATTATATGAGCTATGCCAATATAAAATAAATTATACTCGTATAAGCGCTGTCAGCGTTTGAAACAGTGTCCCCTTGTGGGAGATATTTTTTGATTTGTGAAAGCATAAATTGGACCCCCAAGACCTAATCAAATTACAGATATTTGTCGCTATGGGAGGAATTCGCAACTCGTGAAACATTAATCTCGTATATATCGGGCCAGAGTTCACGAATAGTTTCTCTTCTAAAATAATATTGTTATACCGAGGGTTAGAGAATTGACTAGAATTGAAACAAAATGAATTCCTGATACCTTATGGAAATCTTTCTTGTGAATTCAAAAGATATCTTTAATGAGATAGTCACCAACTATATACTGCGTCCTTTCTTTTTAGGGAAATTCGTATTTAATCTAAGATATGATTCGAAACAGAATTTTTATGGTGTGCTCATATGAAAAGAAGGCTGTATTCCGCGGGATATATCTTTGAGTCTTGTCTGGTAGATGGCTGTGTTATGTCAATAGAATCTGGCATAAAACGGTTACTGATGGCGTGTCGTTCAACGACACGCCATCAGTAAACAGAAGAGACAAAGAAAGTAACGGCGTGCCATGGATTCCGCAAATCAGGTTCTGCGAGCAATGATTTCTTTTTACTTTCTCTTTGTATACTTCGTATACGAGAAAGTATTGTAATCGTCAAAAAATTCGAACTCGAGATTTTGACGGATCTCCACGTTTTAGACCTCCCTGAGTCCGAAAAACACAATTTTGGAATTATGTCTGTCTGTGAACACGATAACTCAAAAACTATCAGAGCTGCGGGGATGAAATTTGGTATGTCATCTTGACACATAATTTGCAGGTTTCTATTCAATTTTGGACAAAATCCGTCTACGGTAAGTCTGCCTGCCTGTCTGTCCGCGGTCATGCGAACACTACAACTCAAAAACTTGAATAGCTAGATGGATAAAATTTAGTACACAGTTTTATCATCATGAATGATGGTCTTTATCAAAGTTTGGACAAAATCCGTTTAAGAGTTGATGGTCTGTCGAACTGTATAATCGAATACTTGCAAAAATTATATATCCTAAACCCTTTGGCGTAGATAAATAAAAATTGGCATGACTGTTGCTAACATTAATTATAGATTTGTACGCAAATTTCGTTCCAATCAGGTAAAAAAAGGCGTTCAAATTGCATAATTAATTTTTCTAATCTGATTCTCCATACGCATGCGTACTGGTATCGATCACCGTGCACGCGGAAGGATTACGTCACTTTGACCTTGAGCTGGCAAGAGTAAAACGTAGCAATGTGTGATAGTTGCTTTTTAATCGGTACGCATCTCTTTGAATTTGATTCTTTACCTAAATATTTTACAATCACTATAATCTACAATGAAAAACCTTCTGATAGTCATTAGATTCTGGGTTACAGTGGGTTCGAATTTTTTTTTATCCACGCGTGGGGACGAGAAAGAGCAGCTTTTTGGGGAAGTACACGAGAAAGTTTAGGGGAGACCATTCCCGCTAGTTTTATCTTTTGTCGACAGACTGGCCGAGTAAAATCGACATTTACTGTCGAATAAAGAAATGTATTTGACGGAGTATACATGACAGAGTGCAATTTTCCGATGGCGTAGTGACTTCTGCTCGTGACAGGTGAACTGTGGCCACATGTCCGTGGTTAAAATCACAGCGCCATAGAAAAACTGTGCTGCTGGACATGCATTTAATCCCATACACTTCGAGACCCGATTCCATCGAAGAACCTGTACAGCAACAGATTCCGAGGCTACAACTTTTGGACGATTTTACATCGGAAAGGGGCGTCAAGCAATGAGTCATAGGATCGCATTTCCAGAGTTCTTTGTTAGATCACGCTCAGTAAAATGTAAACATCGCCGTTCCATTCTTCACTTTTCCCCTATTTTGATGAAAATAACTCCGCCCGGCGCATGCGCAAAAGCGCGGAAGGTTTCCGAATCCGTTGCTAAACAATAAGTGGGTATGGACGCGTTAAAGCTGTGGAGGCCAAATGTGCTCTCGTTGGTATGGCGCGGAATTTTGGAGAGGGGAGTGCCGGCTCAAGTGTCGTCCTCTTCAACTGACCACGTTTCAAATTTACGAAGTCCGTCCCAAACTAGCGTTTGCGTTGCTTCAAAACGGGACGTAAATATAACTAAATTAAACTAAATTCCTTACATATTCTTCATTCGACTATAAATGTTGATTCCACTGACATCTATTGCCGATATATATAAAGGAATACAGCGCGCTGAGCCAGTTCAGAGGAATCCGTTGGCAAGACGTTATTTGATTTGTCTCTTCTTTTTCACTCATCGTCGCATCGTTTTATGTCATATTTCTACTGGCACATACAGCTATCTACCACAGAAATCTGAAAGATCTATTCAGTGGAGTCGCTAGAACCACAGACCCACTTTCAATTGCGCTCGCCATGGTTTTTAATTATTTTCATTATAAGATAAATGTAATATGTAATCCGAAAAATATTTTTCTGTTTATGTCAAAATAATGATATTTTTTATTTCGAAATTCATCTTACTCGCCATGAATTTCGGTTAAATAGAACCAAGAATAAACTTTATTCTTTTCGTGTTTTATCTTACTGATCTGTAAATTTCATTTTATATTCACATTCTCGGTACATATTTCAACACATACAGTAGAACCCCAGTAATCCGGACACGCGCTAATCCGGAACCCTCGGTAATCCGGACGGTCCATGGAGAATGATGCAAACCCGAATCCTGCGCTGATCCAACCCATGGATCAGAATGTTATTCAAAATTTCAAGCTGGGATATCGCAAGTTGCTTCTTACGACGATTCTCAATAATCCTCTGCACAATTAAAACTTGGAAAAAACACAGACAAATGTAAATTTAAAAGATGTCGTGTTCAGCCTTGCTAACTGGGCATCTCTGTCTACATTGCTGATCAACAAGTCGTGGAAAAATTTGCTTCCCAATTTTATTGATTCTGAAGTTGAAGAAAGAAAATGTGCAAACTGAACAAATTCAGCTTGCATCACTCATTAACCAATTACAAAACACGAACCCGATGTCTAATACTGAAGTCCTCCAGTGGGCTGCTGAGGCTGACGACAGTTTGACTAGAAATAAAATTTTAATAGACGACAAAATTATCAGGACGGTAACAGCAGAAGATGATGATGATGACGACGTCACCCCTGTAAACTCCATCAAAATTTCTCATTCTGAGGCTGGGGCGGCACTCAACGCTTCATTACAGTGGGCTGAAGAGCAAAATTTTGAAGCACACGGAAATTATGCTCCTCAGACGTTTAAGAGACCGCGCATTTGAATTAAAAATTGGAACGGCCGCGCAAAGAAAAATCTATGACTTTTTTGGACACAGATTATGTTCATTCATTTGCATATATAGTAATTATGTATGCATATATCATGTTCATTCAATTTATCCATACAATGTTAGTTCATACAAATATACCATAGTACCTATACATACAATTTTTGAAAAAAGTGTTTTACGTTATTTTTTTAAAACCTCGCTAATCCGGACGTCCATGTGCCTGAAATCGTCCGGATTACCGGGGTCCTACTGTATAAAGTTTTTCTTTATTCCCACTTCGTTAGCTCTTGCTGTTTTGTACATAATATCATGTGAAGCTTAGGAAGATCAGTTGCATCAAAGAGAATATAATAAATAAATATTACTTGAAAAAACTGTTTAAAATTTGTAGAGTGGAGTAAAATGTGCAATATGAAGATATAAGAGTTTAAGTAGATTTCAGTTATTAACTTACTTTTAAAAATAGAAATACAGGTGAATTCCATTCCGACTGACAGATCGGAAGTCGGATTTATATTTTTCAATACAATTTACATTCAAACAGGTTATAAAAATTGTACATAAAACATAGAAATTCAGTCTATGTACGTATAATGATTGTATATTAAATAAAAAAATACATAATAGGTACTCTATTGTACTTACTGTAAACACAGATACAACCGGAAATTGCGTTTTATTTTGAAATTTGAAATTTATTTTTAACGTAGGACTACGTTCCTCCCATTGGGATCTGAGAAAGGAAATTGATTCACACGCCAAAACGCCGCAAAACTTGGTATGGGAGATCTTCTCTATATAGGTAACTACATATGTTAAAAAACATGACTAATGTCTTATTTTAGAAATAAAGGGTAACAACAGAAGTTACAAAAACAAATTTGAAAATACGAATTGTAGTTCAGCGACTACCGAGTCGTAAATTTGGGCAAAAACACGATCGAATTGGTGACGCGATCCTCTATATCTCGGTAACTACAAATGTTAAAAACATAACTAATGTCTTATTTTAGAGATAAAGGATAACAACAGAAGTTATAAAAAAAACTTACTTATACTTAAGAACTTACAAGAAACAAAAGAGTCCTGCGAGTACAGTAGTCCTACGCCTTTAACATCAGCGGATGTTTGAAAAGACAGACTCCCGTCCTTTTTTTTATTGTCGTGAGGGCGATCGATCACAAGTCGAGGAAAGGGTGCAACATGAAAATGTTTGATTTCATTCAAATATAAAAATAGGAAATCAAATGTGATATTCATTAAGTTACGTTTATAAATTCCTGATACTGGTTTTGTGGGTTAAGGCATGGAATAGCTGAGGAGAGTGAATTAAAAGAAGAAGTTTGTGCTTCCTATTCTCTGAGCTGTTAACCAAATGTATTCAATAACTAGTAGATCAGTGTATGCTTTAGCAACGAATTGGTAGCTACACTCGGGTTGGCTGCTAGAAGATTTCCTAATTTTCCGCCAAACGAAACACAAATTTGAGGTGATTCCCCTAAAAGTCTTTCGGAAGTCAACCTATCCCCATAAATTGGAGCAAAGTCAGATTTTTACACACCTAGGCTGCAGGGGCCCTTAGGAAATTCAAGTTATGGGGGCCCCTTTCCTCCAACTTTCAAAAACCACATTTTTTTTTATGGATTTTATTTTAATCTTTATATAAGCAATTTTCAAGTAACAGATGATTATGACTAACGTGACCATATATTGTTTTCTTCAAAACGGGGCATTTATTAATTTTTAGGTAATAGTATGTGTATTCAAGATAACGCATATTTCTTTAGTTTTTATTACTTTCTCGTAAACGAAGTATACAAAGAGAAAGTATTGTAATCGTCAAAAAATTCGAACTCGAGATTTTGACGAATTTCCACGTTTTAGACCTCCCTGAGTCCGAAAAACACAATTTTGGAATCATGTCTGTCTGGGAACACGATAATTCGAAAACTATTAGAGCTACGGGGTTGAAATTTGGTATGTGGTCTTTAAACATAATTTGTAGGTTTCTATCAAATTGTGGACAAAATCCGTATCCGGGAAGTCTGTCTGTCTGTACGTTCGAGGTCATGCGAACGCTATAACTCAAAAACTTGAAAAGCCAGATGGATAAAATTTTATACACAGTTTTATAGTCATGAATGTAGGTCCGTATAAAATTTTGGGCCAAATCCGTCAAAGGGTTGACTGTCTGTCGGTCCTTACTTGTTCAGTTTTGAAACTAACTCCCTGCGCATGCCTACTCGTGGCAATGCCTGTGCAAAGAAGGGACGCTCCGAAACTTGGCAGTTTGCCAAAAACCAATTCTGGAGCGATTTTGTAAGGAAGCAAACATTTAGGGAGTCTCGCCAGGTCCTGTTGCGCAAAAGAATGCGCATGGGATTTGAATTTGTTTTGATCCTTCAAACCACGCGTGGTTCCAACTTTGGTTTACTTGCGACGGAAGTTTATTTGACGCCTTTTATTATTCTAGTTTTCTCTACATGTGTTAGGAGTATACGAGAAAGTTTAGGGGAGACCACTCCCGCTGGTTTATTGATAAAAAGAACCCGAATGAACACGTCAAAATAAATAATTTGTTATCTTGCATTTTTCTGAGAACAAATTTTTACGTCATTATATTTGGTGTTGATTTCAAAAAAACAATTAAATTCTTGGTAGGATTTCTTAAAATTTACTTTGGAAATTAATGCTGCTTTATAAATTGCGACTGGCAAGAGTGTATTTTCTGTCGTCTACAACTTATAAGTGGAAAGTACGCCCAGGAAATAGGATTTTTTTACACCAGTCGCCATTTGCTTAGCAAGCGCAAATTGCCCTCGGGGCCTCGTATTATTTTTATGCCCCATCTAATCATATTTTGCTTTAAAACCTGGCATAAATGTAGTAATGTTTTGTCTCCATGGCGCCCCTAAAACTGGCATCTGCGGCATTTATACTTCCCTTACTCCCCAGTCGCTACTAAACAGCACACTGATTAGGATCATTCAAAAATTTGTGAAATTTAAACGAAACATCGCGTAGTAACTAAACTAATGCCATTGAATATTTGAGGGACGAAATGAAAACGGAAGTAAGAAGTCCACTTTAGACTCAATGACCAAAGAAAGCAATATTTTCTTAGCATCGCTTGAAGAGTGGTAAAAACACGTGAATAAAGGATTTGACCAACCAATAAATTTGCTTCGATTTGATTTTATAAAAATAGAAAGCATTGTTACAAATTGAGTTTAAAATGAAATCTGAAATGTTTATAAAAATTGGAGAAAACATTGTACGACAATTAAATTGGTATCATTAAAAAGAGAAGTTTTTGCTCTTTAAGGTGGTGCAAAAATAATTTTCGCACGATAAGTATTTCAGAAGTTAATGGCGAAGAACGTCTAAAAATAGCTTAATCTTCATTATTTAATTAAATAACTAAAAATCTGATTCAAATTTTACAATAATTTTTACGGCATTCGCTCCCTTTTGCTCTAATCCATAACTGCGCCAAATTTGGTCGCCGTAAGTCGGACGGTGTGGACGTGTATAAAGAACCAAAAAGCGAACACACACACATGCTTTCCTCTTTCATACATATCGATTATTGGAAAAAATGTCCCTTTAAAGGGTTAACACAATTTACTTCTGAGGTACAGAAATAACACTTCAACTGATCCCATTAATAAATGTAATTTCAATTTATACATTCACAAATTTTAAATTGAATAAAGTGCAAGATTGATTAGCAAACCGGCTGAGAATACTTTAATTGCTTAAACAACAGTTAATTATAATATATTATATATATAATATATTATAATTAACAAAATTTAACAAAGATATTAACTATAAATTAATTAGTCAAAAATTAATTAAAACTCTTTTGTATTATATAGAATGGCGCATATGCAGCTATTTCTAATATAATACAGAGACAAATAATATAAATATAAAACAAAAGTAAAAAAGAAAAGTATAAATAAGAAACAGAAGATTTAAGCAATAACGATAACAATACACCTTTTTGCGTGCTCAACGCAACAGCATCAAGTGATTGCATCAACAAAAAATTACAACAATTAATATTAAAAAAATATATAATAGAATTTAGAATGCAAAAGAGATTATTCAAAATGGAAGGAATGAATGAGAACCTGAATGATGAACTTTTTCAAAGCCCACACGCCATTGAAGAATGGACAAAATTTTCTGTCAAGGGTAAGATTATAAATCAAAAATATACCCTTTGTGGCCTGAATTTTGTCCAACCTCAATACAAGAAACATTTTGAAAATATCAAGAGGCGAAAAATCCTTAATTAAAACAATCCTTTGTCCTCGTACGTCTGGCGTTTCTTGTCTTCATCATAATTTCGGCAGAGAGGGTAAATTATTTTACACACTCTAGTATCTTATGGATTTTTATTAAGGATTTTTTGCCTGTTGATTTTTTCAAAATGTTTCTTGTATTGAGGTTGGACAAAATTCAGGCCACAAAGGGTATATTTTTGATTTATAATCTGACCCTTGACAGGAAATTTTGTCCATTCTTCAATGGCGTGTGGGCTTTGAAAAAGTTCATCATTCAGGTTCTCATTCATTCCTTCCATTTTGAATATTTTTCTTTTACATTCTAAATTCGATTTTATATTTTTTTAATATTAATCGTTGTAATTTTTTGTTGATGCAATCACTTGATGCTGTTGTGTTGAGCACGCAAAAAGGTGTATTGTTATCTTTATTGTTTAAATCTTCTTTTTCTTATTTATACTTTTTCTTTTTTTACTTTTGTTTTATATTTATATTATTTATTAATTGCTTAAAATTTCAAAACTCATTTCGAGGGACAAAACTAAAAAGAATCCCTTCGAGTGAGATGTGATGAAGACTAACATGAAAAGTTGTGCCACCAATTCTGAAAGCGATGATAACATCTGGTGTTGAGCTTCACAATTATTTTGCCACCTCCGAGTTCGCTCACATTAGACAGAAATTAAGCATTTCTCTGTCACAGTTCCAGAACAAATCATTCTGCGCAGTTTTTGTTGACTGATGAATGATTTGCGAAAAAGATACTTTTCTACCGTGATTTCTTTTTATATTTCTTAAAATAACTATTTAAGTGGGAGACGAAGCGAAATTTTCAGTTTTTAACGTGTATACCTTGAGTTAAATAAATGGAACAACTCCCACCTGTTCTGTTTCCATCTGCCAGTAGGTGTATTGAACTCGGTGCTAAGCGATTCCTTTTTAATTTAGTTTTCGCGTGTGTGGCGAGGTATACATTATGTACAAACTGAAAACAGCTTTATTTATGGGTTCGAGATTTTTTTTACGTAAAATATTTTAGGTAGGTTATTTGTAATGATAAATAATATATTCGGACCATTTGGGATAACTGAATTAATTTGCGTGCATTATTTATGGTATAGTTTAGCAGAGCTGGTTGAAATGGAATGGTACTTTATCCTGACAAGCAATTTGCCTGACGTTTTGGTATATTGCCTTTCATACCCCATCGTGGAGACACCGTGAGTTCGCGGAGGAGAGGCTGCCGTATAAGTGAGCAGGCTCTCGTTAACCCGATGGCACAATAATGGTGGTGTGGCTCTTTGGGCCCACTTCCGAAGACGGGTCGTACCCCGGTAAAACGGGGGTTGCTGCATGAGCCGCTCGTAATGGGGGATATAATGCAGGAACCACAGTGCCTGAATATGATGTCGCGGCGGCCGGTCTTTCATGTATTACCCGGATGCCTAGGCAGGACGGGGTGATGTTCCTTTGGTCTATATTGCCTTTCAGAAAATCCAACTGAATGTACTCATTTAATAGATTTCATTTAGCCTTTGCCTTTCCAACTATTTAAGGCTATAAATAGAAAAGACAGTTTATGTTTTATTGTTTAAACACAATGATATATTTTTTTGTTACCTACAAATAAATATTAAATAATGCCACAGACAAGAAGTTTATTTCGTTAGTGCTTTCAATTAACCAGAAAGCAGCAGTTCATAGTTGTAGTTCGCGAAAGTGTAGTAAAACTTCAAGAAATGTTTAACCAAATTTCCGTGAAGGAACAACAGTTATCTAACAACAAACTCAATTTGTAGCTAACTTAATAAAAGCTGTGTTATGAAGGTTGCCTAGAAACCGGAGGAAAGTTTCACCCCCGGTCATGCATTTTTATAAATTAAATGCTCGAGCGTAAATGCTGTCAGAAAAGCTTTCATAATGGGATAAACTTGCTTTAATGTGTGATTAATTTTTCTAACTATTGAAACACAAACATAAATTTCTGATTATATTACATTAAGGAACATTTTTTGTGAGGGGAATATGTGGTGTACCCGAATGGAAAGAAGGCATTATCTGCAGCGATGTTATTCCACGTGGTATAAATTTGAGATTTCTCTGGTGGATGACTGCTTCTGCCCGGAGAAATCTGGTATGAAACAGTTAGCGACGGTATGATGTGTCTTAAGGTGAAATAGGAGCGACAAAACAAGAAATATGGTACCATGGATTCCTCCAAACAGGGTCAACACGCAGTAAATTCGAACTCGAGAATTTGATGAATCTCCACGTTTTAGACATCCCCGAGTCCGAAAAACACAATTTTGGAATTATGTCTGCCTGTGAACACGATGACTCGAAAACTATTAGAGACACGGGGATGAAATTTGGTATGTCATCTTTACGCATAATTTGTAGGTTTGTAACAAATTTTGGACAAAATCCGTATACAGGAAGTCTGTCTGTCCGTCGTCCGCTTACATGTGAATACTATAACTCAAAAACTTGAATAGCTAGATGGATAAAATTTGGTACACAGTTTTATCATCAGGAATGTAGGTCCGTATCAAATATTGGGCCAAATCGTCAAAGGGAGGGATGACTGTCTGTTGGTCTGTATAATCGAGCTCTGTATGACGAGCTCGGTTTATTTATATATATTTATATATATGATATTTTAATTTTTAACTTTCTTAAATATTCTTTTAACGACACCTCATTTTAATTACTTCTACTTTCATCGTAATAAGCGCATTACAACTTTCTTTTCGAGTCACGAGTATTTACCGGGGAAATTCCCTTATCTGGGTACTTAAACTTTGTGCGCATTCCTATCTGCCCTTTTTCACTCCAACATGTAAACGAATGAAACAATCGCGGTGCTTCGCGCTATACCCTTTGTGGCAACTTGACTACAGTAATCCCCAGAAAGGGAAAAGTAGAACTGTCATCCCCACCCCCGCAGATTCGTCCTCAGATTCTTTCTTACCCTACCCCCGAGCGGGTGTAGATTTTGATCCGGCTATAAGCCATGTGATTTTTACTTGTATATATATGTGTCGTAGTGGTGTTGTGTGTGTAAATAAAACCATAAAAGACAAACTGGATCTATTTTGAATTTGGATATAAAACCACACATGAGAAAACCATTACACCCTTTTTAAGTCTGGTCATGGATACTCGTATAATACGATTATTTTAACTATTTCAAAGTTACATACTACTGTCTACGATGGAATAAATGAAGATTTAACAACTGCTGTCTTTTCCTTAACAACGTGGATTACTTCACCTTTAAAACCTGATTTTTCATATAGATATTGCCCACATGAGGAAAGTAAAGTCTACGCGACGATTTGCCTGACATGATGATGCACTTCATCTTACGTCCTCTCTCGATTCATCTTTCTGGGTAAACCCAAGATAAGAAGTAGACTTGGTGGCAGTTCGTTTAGGGTTACAGTTAAATAATTAAATATAGATAATATCTAAAGAAAATTTCAGATATGAATTAGACACTAATTCTTCACCAGCCTGACTAGTTACTTTTTCTCTTATACGAACTTAGTTTATAAAAAAAATTCATTATTTATTAGGAATATGTCTTTGTTTTATGGTATTTTCCTTTATTTATACTATCCTGGCCTAATTATTAATGATGCGTTCGAACTTAAGAAGAGTTAACGCAACTTAGTCGATTGATCAGGAGGCTCAACATTTTAATTAAAACCCGTTTGAATTCATTTACTTTAAGAAAAGTAGTGTAGAAATATTTTTGGAATCTGAGAAAATAATATTTGCATAAATTATGTATTACGCTCGAAAGAAATTTCCGTTCAAAAAAGTTCAAAGGACAGTAAAAAATGATTCTGAAGAAAATCATCTCAATCCAGTGATTTCTATTAAATATGTTTTCTATTGCATAATTTTTAATACTTTATAAATAATATATAAGTGAGAAAGAGTTTTTGAAAAATACTTCAAACCCTTTGAGAAATCAATTTTTGCATATCAAAATGGACTTCTATCATCTTTCAGGAAATAGCTCAATATTCTTTTGAAAAGTAAACGGTACGGGAAAACTTATTTATTCAAATTCGCTGTTTTATTTATTTGTTTGTCTGGATAAATGTCTGTCGTTATGGTTACTGACAGTAGGGGAAATATATCTGAGAGCAAAGTATGAGATACAAAATATCGTCATTGATAAAAACTCATTTTTATGCGTGTATCCTAGAAGAGTCGGTCAATATTTACTTATATATTCCAGAGCTCATTCATTGTTAATGCTTCATGATATACTAGATGGTACACTATAAAGAGCAAACTGAATTGTTTTCTCATAGTTATTAAAATTATTAATGGAGTTCACATGCTTTTATAAGAATTCATGGTATTCATAAAGCGTATTTGATACTTACGTATTAACGCCTCCGAGGCTACAGATTGGCGGTAATGCGCCAATAAAAAGCAATCTTGTTTACAAAAACTTAAAAACCGCCAAATCTGTAGCTGCGGTGGCGTTGGCGGCACTTAAAAACCGCCAAATTGGCGTTAATACGTAAGTACAAAAACCGCCAAATTGGCGCCACTTAAAAACCGCCAAATTGGCACCACTTAAAAACCGCCAAATTGGCGTTAATACGTAAGTACAAAAACCGCCAAATTTGGCGGCACTTAAAAACCGCCAAATCTGTAGCCTCGGTGGCGTTAATACGTAAGTGCCGCGTATTTTATAAATGGTTAACCTTCGGATGACCAAATGGGGTCATAAAATGATCCCAAGGCAAGTTTCTGCCGAGTATTTAATTTTAAAAAATTTGTAGTGCTTTTATTATTTTTATAGCTGGGTTTTACACTATTTTATTACGAATTCTGAAATCCCCCATGAAAAAAATAAATATATAAAAAATTGTATTACCTTCTGCCAAGCGTAGTTGGTGGTGTGTTCTGGAACACTCGAAAAAAACTACCAAGAAATGTGGTAAGTGCAATCAATTTTTTCGCAAAAATCATGTCAATGTCATAAGAATAATATGTAATGACTACAATAATTAGGATGATTATTAAGTTCAATTAAACATCTTGTATTCGAATTCCTATTCCTAATGTGAATTAATCATAATTTTATTTTTGAAGTATTTTGTTGCAACTACACTGCATTTCCTATTTTTTTCTACGGCTGCAACTCTTATATATATTAATTATTAAGTATTTCAAAAGCTAAGTTTTGGGTTTTATTTGATATGGTAAATAACTACGTGATTTTTAACAATGGGGTTCATGATTTTTCATGTTTCATATTTACACCTGGTCATTCGAAGATTAATGAGTATATTTATAGACACTTTTTAATAAATGTAATGGTATTATCAAATTTATCTATTTATATTCATTCGATGTTTGCTATTAGAACAGAAAATGTTTGAAGAACGGTTCCAAATATGTTAATAATAATTAAGTTAGTGAATACTGTATGTATGTATTAACTAAAGTGTCCATGAATTTACATGAACTTTAGGGTAATCTACATTTTCGGTATACCAGTTTCCATCTGAGAGTACCTAGAATATTCGTTGACTTAACTCAGAAGCTTAACTGGTTTAAAAGTTCACACATCGTATAACTCCCATTTTTTTTTCCCCTTTTACAGTGATGATGAGAAACAAGTGAATCTAACACCACGAAAGTCATCTTGTAGCGGTTACAATCAGCTGCCTCCTCCTTTCTATGGTAGGTGGCGCTACTGGAGCCATCTTTTTCCCATGATGCCTCTCTGTCATTCTTGTCTGTGTGCTTGTCTCGTGATGTTTTTCTCTGTCTTGTCTTGTGCCTTGTAACTTTAATGTTCTGTGCTGTGGAACGTAGCCTAATAAAAAATGGTTCCTAAAATTGAATGGATTCTTCAGCAGCACTACACACAAACTTGAGTCTCGTCCCTCTATAATCTATCGAAAATCACGCAAAGTTTTCAAACAGTGGCGCAAAAAGGGGGGGGGACTGTGCGCTTTTTTATATTTCATGTAGACAAATATTAAACTGTACTAATAATGAGTATAATTTTAGATTTTTAAGCTTTTTGATTTTCCGTGTTCTTACGTAATCGACCATTTTTTTTAATGTTTTTTATAGGTTTTAATTTTTGTACTCTATTTTGGGGGCCGTGTTTGAATTTATTTTTATCTTAAGTGTTGCAATTTATTTTTATCTCAAGTGTGTATTTGTTTTTAAACTTTTAAATTCCCGGTGTGTTTTTAGAAGACTCGGTACTTGCGTGTTTTGACTTTTTAATCCTTGCCTTTTGGAAATGGTCTTTTTTTTTAAAACGACTTTTAGTACCATAGTGTGTTTTAGTGCTATTGTGATTATGTGTTTTCGTTTCTAATTATATATACGTTTGCAAAAGTTTTATGATCTTTTGTATTCTCTGTGTTCAACTTTTTGTTTTCTAGTGCATTTTTTTTATTTACTCGTCGTGGCTTTTGTTCTTTGTGTTTGCTGTGCGTTTATAGCACTCTGTAAATGGAGCTTTCTCTGTAGTGTGCTTTTCTTTAAATAAATAAATAATTTTTTAGAATAATATTATCAAAATGCGAAGAATAAATTAGTACATACTTGAGATAAATTCTTTTGTATAGCAGTACTCTGGTGTCCAAAAGTTTAGCACAATTCTTAAGAAGCGAAAAAATTGAAGTTAATATGAATACAATGGCTCGCAGTCAGTTGCGGAGTATCGCGGATCATGCTATCGTCGTAACTCACACTCTACAGTGAAGATTCGGTCACGAGGGCATTTAGGAGCGCGACCAGAAAATGATGAAGACTAAAAGCGATATCGAACCATTTCATTTCACAGTAAGCTGATAATGATTTGAAACTTTCATCAATGGTGGTTATGTTTGATGTGTATGTAAAAAATAGCACGAATATTCTGGAAGATATAAAGGTTTCTTTGAAAAATCCCAAATATTGCCGCATGTTTTTTTTTTTTACTTATAACATGCAGAGTGTTCGACCGAATTGTACGAAACTTACAGAATACTTGACAATATGTTACAGAAGTACTGGATTAAAATTTCAATTAAATACTTTTAATATTACAAGAAACATGAGTATTTGTAGTAAATAATATTTTACTTCGCATGTGCGAAACGTAGCGTATTTTTCTTTCATAACTTCAGAGCCAGATATATAGGATAACTTATATAAAAATTCCAGTTCGTTACCGTTAGTATTCGGAAAGATATCGGCATTGCAAGAGCTGAATTGCTTTTGTCCAGTAAGAGAAACAAAGTGATGAGGGTTCTTGCTCAAATTGAGAATTTTTAAACTTGAACCTTCGAATAATTATCATCAAAATACAATTTAAATTATATATTTCATTTATAAGTATACATGAGTATTAAGGATATTCAGCCTTCATAAAATTCAATATCACACTTAATTCATTTTCAAATAAAAAAAAATTTAGAAATATTAAATCTTCCCATCCATATTAAAAATATTTAAGCTTTCTTATGATTGACTGAATTAAGTTTTTTATTTGTTATCATTAGTCTTTATTTAATTATTACTTTTTACCAATACAAACTTTGAACGAGTTGATACATTTTACTTTAAAGGAAAATACAAATTATCTATGATACATTAAAATATGTCCTTTGAGTAAAAAATAATTAATGTCTTTTTTCTGCTCATATTTTTTCTTAGGAACCTTTTCTTTTAATTCAAAAGGCTCTTATTTAAAAGCTAAAACAATGGTAAACAATAGGTAACAATAAAACAAAAGGCTCAGAGTTTAGTAAATTTTCACAACATAGTGATAATATCCTATTACAATTCTCTTGATAACTAAAGGAACAAAAACTTTTTTAAAACGAATTGTAATAGTTTCAAAATAATTGCCTTTAGCTTTAAAAAATTAACATTGCTTGAAGTTTTTTTTATTTAAAATCGATATTTCCTTAAGTAGTCAGAACTTACAAATCGATTTTTTGGTACTCCGTTACAATCTATTAGTTATTCTTTACGTAATATTCTGTATATTTCTAATTATTTCATCATCAGAAACACGAAAGCTTCCGTGATACACTCTCCTAAAAATGCAAGATAAATGAAAATAGAATTAATGATAGTGGCTGACTAATTTTTGTATTTCTTTTTTAAGATCTTTATTGGGAAAATTTAGCAAAACACTGCAGAATTTATTCATGCAGGCGCTTTAAACTTGCATAGTGTTACACCGCCAACTGCTAAACTAAATCATATAAGCTGTTTTCCACTGCCGTTCGCAGAGATAACAGAGATATTTTAATCTTGACGGAAGCAGTAATAATTGAGTACAGTTGCGAGAATTATTTAAAAATTTGAAACAGTTAATTGTTTGTAAAAATTGACATAAATACAAACCAGCTCTTTAAATAATTTAAAATTTATTGCATTCACAAAATACAAATATATACCAAAAAAGATAATCATTTACATTTATTGTTAATAACAATCAAAGGATTTTAGTTTTTTATGGGGTGGGAGATGGGGGCAAGGGCAAGTGTTCACTTTAAGCCAGCAAAGCTCTGACCGAATTATTTCAGAACATCTCCACCGTGTGGCGCGAATTAGCTGGATGAAAGTGTATGGGTTTATTGGACTTTTCAATATTTTCATGGTAGAATTGGATGCAAAAAAATTCTTGGTATTTCCAATTCTAGCCACTCTGAGCAAGGTCGTTTATTGCCGTGCTTTGATGCGAAGACTAAGAAGTCCCTCTATAACTTGCAGAGCTACTCTGGGGACTATGCGGTGACTTCCCGAGATGTTCAAAAATTTCCTCTGGATCGGAAAGAAGAGCCACTTTTTCCTGGCCATCTAAGCAAAGCTAAGAATTCATTGAGGATGCTCCTCCATGCTGAACCCATCTTTCAATGGCAGTAGAATAGAGTCTGTTACGACCTTCCCCACAAAAGTAAGAGAGGTCGGCCCATTGAACCCTGTGAGGGCCTGGCCGGATGGGGGAGGACCCTCCTTCAACCTTTAACTTTTCTTGCAAGTTGACTTCTTGCTGTAAGCGAGAGAGTCAGTTCTACCAGCGACGCTCCCACTGTGAGGTGTCACCCATTTTTCGGGACACATTTTGGGAGCTAAAGTAAAGAACTCATGTGCACTCTGTTGAATGTTGAGGAGAGAGGCACATTATCGTAATATGAATATATTTAGGAGTGATTAACGTATCATTATATCTGCTGGGCATAAGAGCATGATTTATTGATTTATTATGTGTACAACATGATCTCCATGTCGACAGGCAATAAAAGATGTTTAATCCCATACTGCTTGTCATCATTTGGATTGCAGAAAAGTACACGATCATTTTTACATTTTTGAAGTCTAAATATAATAGAATAAATATTCTCTCCTGATAAGCTTGTGTGAAATAGATTTTGCACAGAGTCTACACCTGAAATTTCTATTTAATCCCCAAGCGGATACATTTTTCAAATTAAATTTCTATATGTGAAGGTTGTTTTGATTTTAATACAGGGTCGTCATAAATTATTGAACTCATTTCGAAAATTAATGAAAAAAACTAATAACGTTACAACTATGGTTTTCTTTTTAAATGAGAGAGCAAATAAAAAAGTTTTTTACTTTCTCGTATACGAAGCATACAAAGAGACAGTATTGTAATCGTCAAAAAATTCGAACTCGAGATTTTGACGAATTTCCACGTTTTAGACCTCCCTGAGTCCGAAAAACACAATTTTGGAATCATGCCTGTCTGTGTGTCTGTCTGGGAACACGATAATTCGAAAACTATTAGAGCTACGGGGTTGAAATTTGGTATGTGGTCTTTAAACATAATTTGTAGGTTTCTATCAAATTTTGGACAAAATCCGTCCACGGGAAGTCTGTCTGTCTGTATGTCCGAAGTCATGTGAACACTATAACTCAAAAACTTGAATAGCTAGATGGATAAAATTTGGTACACAGTTTTATCGTCGTGAATGTAGGTCCGTATAAAATTTTGGGCCAAATCCGTCAAAGAGTTTACGGTCTGTCTGACTGTATAATTTACCATTGAAACCAAGCCGCTCTCTACACACGCATGCGTACTTCTGCGCTCGCGAAAGGAGAGATTACGTCAGTTTGTCCTTGAGACGGCAAGAGCAGTGTGCGACAGATGCGTTTTAATCGGTACGCATCTCTTTGAATTCTTTGCCTAGATATTTTTCAATCACTATAATGAAAAATCGTCTGATAGTCATTGGATTTTGGATAACAGTAGGTTCGATTTTTTTTAGACACTCGGGGGAAGTAGAAACGGCACCTTTTGGGAGAAGTATACGACAAAGTTTAGGGGAGAACACTCCCGCTGGTTTTAAATAGTCGGCGTACCATCGTTCTAAATTTGCTACAGCGAGAGATTTCCACACGCAATGGCTGCCGATCAGCAGACAAATAACAATGCGCGTTTTCTGGTTTCCTTTCTTTCAGATTTTCTTGAATATCCCAAAAAATATTCAGTTTTTTCGAGTTACAATTGGTGTAAGAAATCAAAGAGCGTTAAATCCCCTACAAATACATGCTTTTATTTTTCTGCTAGCTTTAAAAGTTTCACAATAATGGCTCACAAAAATGCGAAATATCCAATAATTTACTACCCTATAGACCACCATAACGGCGCGTTACCTATCTGAAAAAAAACTTTTTCAAAAGCGCTCTCGTTAAAAAAGACCCCAGTTGTAACATTAAGAGGGTTTTTTTTAAATTAATTTTTGAAATGGGTCCAATAATTTATGACCGACCTGTATTCTCTACGAATAACTGAAAGTGCAGTTAGCAATTCAAAAATATCCAAAAGCGAATTAGTATCTCTGGTTGAAGTTGTTAAAGAAGGAAGGAAAGAAAACGGATGGAACAGGAAAGAAGAAAAATCGTGAGAATATGCAGGATGATACATCTGCATCTATTATACAAAATAAATCTCAAAGAAGGAGAGGAAATCTCTGATACATCTTGTTGTCGACACCCCTTTTTATTTAAACTGGTCTCAAAAGAACTAATATTACGAAATATTTTAACGAAAGATGGAAATCTATATAATAGACATAACAAATGAAATATAAGTTCAAAATTTTAGAATAGTGTAAATTTCGCTTTCGTATGAATACTTTTAAAAAAGGATTAAAAAAATGTAAAAAGTTGAAAGTTTCGCTTAAAACTAAAAGAAACTAAACTCTGAATATTAAAAATCTGACCTTAATTAAAGGACAATTTTAAATATGATCAGAAGTTATACATTATTACTTGCAACCATATTCTCTGAAGATTGATACACGCAATTTGTTCGATAGGTTTTTCATATTTAATATCATGATTGTTTTCATTAAAATAAAATTTTAGAACATTTGTAGGAGGTTAATAGTTTAATACAGCAGCAATTTTTATTTTTGGAACTATTTACTTCAAAATGCGTATTTTAATATCTTATACATCAGCAATACTAGCGTTGTTAGCAAGCACATAATTTAAATTACAGATCGTATTTTCCGTTGGGCGTCTATTTCATTCGCGCATAAACAATGATTTATTCTTAATTTCAATTTGAGAGCCCTTAAAATTTCATATCTACTGATTATTATGTAAAACGAAATAATTCCATATTTGTATCTTTAAATCTATATGTGTGTTTGAAAAATAAAAAAAAAATATTAGTGGTGAAGCAGTTGCAGTGGCAATACAGTTGAAAAATTAAGTAGAACCAAATTTAAAGCCTGAAAAAAGAAAATGTTCGCTTGTAAATATTCTTTTGGGGTTCAACAATGAAAAAAACACGCGATCAAGAAACAAGAGATTTTATAAGAAGGTGAACTGAATCGATACGTATAGTAATCAAATTTAAAGATGGCGATAATCATCTAATAACTGATATTACTGAGTGATGTTATCTTGTCAAATATTAAAATTAAAATAGTTATTCAGAACGCAATTTTTTGAAATTGCATATGCATCATTATTTAATTATTTCGAAACAAGATACTTATGATGTGAAATATTAAACAAACAGTTGCAAATATAATCATGAAGTTAAAATAAAATTTAAAGCCTGCCTTTAAATATACTTCCCAAAACCAAATCTATCACAGTTCAAGAAAAAGCGAGCGATTAAAATAAGATGAGTTAAATCTATATAAGCGACTATTAACCTGTTATAAACTACGTAAAATAAAACTTTAAGGTTGGCTTAAATTACAGAAAAATGGAGACCGTTAGTCAGAACGGTATCATTCAAAAGTAAATTTCTAAATTTTTAGATAACTCCAAAATTGCTTTCTCGTGTCGAAATTTTCGGAAAATATTAATGAATAAATTTTTTAAATGTTCTAAAAACTGCCTAAATTTAAATAAATTGAAGATTTTGAAACAGTACTGTTTAAATTGTCGCTGTTTAAATTTTATTTAGAGCTATAGCGAGCATCTCTAAATCACATGCTCTCTTCTGTTGAGTGAGAATAAATAGAGTCACTCGATTTCCTGAAGGCGTGGGAAAGGAATTCAAGTCCAATTCATAACCAGCGGGAGTGGTCTCCCCTAAACTTTCTCGTATACTTCCCCCAAAAGGTGCTGTTTCCCCTCACCCCGCGTGGATAAAAAAATTCGAACCTACTGTAACCCAGAATCCAATGACTATCAGAAGGTTTCTCATTGTAGATTATACTGATTGTAAAATATATAGGTGAAGAATCATATTAAAGGAGATGCGTGCCGATTAAAACACATCTATCACACACTGCTTCCACTCTTGCCGGCTCAAGGACAAAGTGACGTAATCCTTCCGCAAGCACAGAGATTGCTACCAGTATGCATGCGCATGGAAAATCGGATTAGAAATATTAATTATGCAATTTCAGCGCCTTGTTTTACCTGATTGTAGCGAAATTTGGGTACAAATCTATAATTAATGTTAGCAACAGTCATACCAATTTTTATTTATCTACGCCAAAGGGTTTAGGAGATATAATTTTTGCAAGTATTCGATTATACAGTCCGACAGACCATCAACTCTTGGACGGATTTGGTCCAAACTTTGATAAAGACCTACATTCATGACGATAAAACTGTGTACCAAATTTTATCTATCTAGCTATTCAAGTGTTTGAGTTATAATATTCACATGACTTCGAACATACAGACAGACAGACTTCCCTTAGACTGATTTTGTTCAAAATTTGATAGAAACCTGCAAATTATGTGTTGAGACCACATGCCAAATTTCATCCCCGTAGCTCTGATAGTTTTCGAGTTATCGTGTTGACAGACAGACATAATTCCAAAATTGTGTTTTTCGGACTCAGGGAGGTCTAAAACGTGGAGATTCGTCAAAATCTCGAGTTCGAATTGTTTGACGATTGCAATGCCTTCTCTTTGTATACTTCGTATACGAGAAAGTAAAAACGTATTTATTAGAAATATGATGATAATCCGATGCACCACTTAGGCATATACTCAGACTGGTAATACGATTCACACAAATAACTCATTTCAGCATACCACAACTCGTAAGCATAGCACAACAGAACTGAACCAATGTTTCGCAGAGGAAGAGTGTTAAATACAAGCGAGCGTAATGACAGCGCCAATCAGCAATGCTGAATTTGCATAAACTGCTATCGTTCGCCAACGCTTGCATCCAACCCCCCCTACGAACGATACAAGTTTATAAATTACAACAATCCAATTTTATAGCAACAAAACGTTAATTTTTCACGATTAACAGGCTTTGTTAAAAAATCTGAAACTATTTCATTATTTGGTACAAAAATTATCTGCATCTCGCCACCTGAAATTAAATATTTAACAAAATGAAATCTTAAATTCACGTGTTTAGTCTTGGATGAAGATTTTGCGCAATTTAACCACTCGATAGCTGACTTGCTATCAGAATAAATAACACTCGACCATTATTATTATTATAGCAGATAAAACAAACAATGTTATTTCTTCCACACTTCTTCCCGAACAATAGCAGAGAACCATTAGGCTGTATTCTCTTAAGATGCGGAAAGGAGTGTGAGTTTGTCATATGGC
>BGPR01015055.1:8712-32235 GCA_013235015.1 Araneus ventricosus
GGGGTGTATGCTTATGATTAAAATTGCCTTTTGGCTGTCTGAGCTTTGATGCATCTATTGAAACGATAGATATCTTCATGTTTTTTTTATTACCTATGCAAGTTGTTGATAAAGATATTTCACTTTTATAAAGCATTTTTTATAAATTTTTTATTATTTTTTTATTTGAGCTTGATAACTTGTTACTTTGATGTGATAGTGTTGTGGGCAGTGGATTAACATCTGTAGCCTGCTTCACTTGTGGTAATAGAGCTACTTGATTTTGTGTAGCATAGTCTACACCACTGCATCATAAAACAAAGAAGTTTGCGGCTGTAACTGCCGTGAATGGATGCTGTGTATATTCCATCCTTACTCTCAGCCTCTCTGAGGCAGTGACTGGGTAGGAAGACCATACAGGGCACAATTTTCCAAATATTTAAATAATGAAATTGCATGACAATAACATGCAATTTCATTCTATGTTTGCATTTTAACATTTGTATTTATGCAGGCTTGATTTTAAATTTTGCATAGTTGCTTTAGCAGTTTGCATTTTAGGAATATTTAGAAGTTATTGTATTTGATTTATTGCTGTTGAATGATGAGTTTATGAGCATTGGGCTATGATAATTCATGATTACACTTGCTTAAACTGATTGCAGTTAGTTATTTGTTCTTTGAAAGTTTTATTCAGTGGTATCCATGATGAAGTAATTTGCTTTTGATTGACATTAAGCATGGGTAAATGCCTGCTACCCAGTAATGCTAGTGCCGATGCTTACATTTGATAATGAGGCACCAAAGAATGTGCTTGATATTCCAAGCAATGCTGGTCATTCATAATTATTCCACACCATGTAAATCCATGCACTTACCAGTACCTCATACCCTCTCCTCGTGCCTTTTCCTATTTCCTCTGAGTATAGCTTCTTTCAGTTTAGTACAGTCTCTTTAATTTCATATTCACGAGGGAGCTGTTCATACCAACCCCTCTCTGGAAACTGCAGTGCCCATTCTAAACGGCCTGGAATGATGGAAATTTCTTCAGGTTCGATACTGAAACTTTTACTTCAACCATGTTGGTTGTGACCTATTTTCACATATGATGATTGGTTTTGACATGGAGTGCTTGTTAATGGCTGGATTAGTAGTGCTGAATAAAAATTTCAAGTTTTCTGTTCTTGTATTGAATATTTTTTTTTATACCATTGATAGAGAACCTTTTTGAGTAGTGGGTCAAATTTTCATTATTACTTTTTAACCCCTTAACTGCTGATGAAATCTTGCACAATTCGCTCCCCAATGCCACTTGATCCTACATGGTACAACTTTTTTGCTGTCCTTACCGTTGCATCTCTCTCCCATATTCGAGACATGGGCATATCCCAGGCAAATGGTTCTGAATCTCTTTTTCCCCCCTTCGATACCCCTTGATTAATCCTTTTTTTAGTACCCCATACTTTCATATCCCTCCCCCTCCAGCCATTCCCAGCACAAAGCATCATATTCCGACTTTTCTCATCCCGAAGATGACGGAAAATAGTCATCTAAATCACTCTCATCACTGTCAGACATTTTTGTAAAAAGTTCCGTTTTCGTTTATTGTGCGAAATAGAAGAAGCAAAAGAAGAATTAAAAAAAAAGCACGACCTACTCAAACAGAAACAGAAGCAAAAACTGCACAGCTATGACTTGCACTGTTTCAGAAACATCCCCTTTACCAATACCCTGCCCCTCTTCTCTGAAATAAGAAAATCTGTTTCAAACATTGTCAAGGTCATTTTATGGCATTCCAAGGCCGTGGGAGCAGTTTTCTTTATAGCAGCGCAATGCAAAGGATCGTACTTCGGAAAGGTGTATATATACACTGGCGGCAGTTAATGCATTGGTTGAGTGAGGCGTATATATACGCCGGCGGCAGTTAATGGGTTAATATAAGTCGGTGGAATCACTTAGGTGGGAGGGCAGATGTAGTAAAATGGGTACCAATAATTTGGAAACGCCGAAAATTTGACAGTGAACATATTTTTTTCTCGCTTATAAAATCCTCAAAAATCTAAGTTTCCTTTTTTAGTTTTGTAAATTTTACTTATGAATATGCAGGCAAGTTAATGACAGACTGTCATGCACAGGTACAGTGATACCATAGAAAATAGGTTAGCCATTCTTCACTTGGAAATATTTTTCTATAAATTTGACATTAGATATTTATACTTTAATTTTTTAAATATTTCTGTTTGTCTGTTCTCTTTTATGATATAAAAATAAATTTATGAAAATGAATGTGTGGGTCATTTAAAAAGCTTCAAGGCAGTGTCTGCCCCATGGGCCATAGGTTCACCACCACTGTTTTATACTATTCCATTAATAAGGCCCAAATTGTTACCAAGCTGGAATTTTGGTTCTATCTTGCTTGCACCAACAAATAATTGCAAAGAAGTTGAATGTTGGTACTGAGATTCGACAGGTTTTTATCGGATCCTGCTGATGGAATTTGGCCAATTTCCTTTTTTCATGAAATTATTGAAGCCTACTTATTTATCTACAGATCATTGGTAGTGGAACAGGCAGTAGATTAACTTCTGTGGCTTGCTTTAGTTTTAGTGTGGCATTGTATGGAAGTTATGGCTGTAATATCTGCGAATGGGGGAGGGGAGACTATGTATATGTTTTCCCTCTGCATGTAGTCTTATAGCAGTGACTGGGTAGGAACAAATTCTAGTGTAGTTTACATAAATTATATGAATTGGTAATTCTGATTTATTGCTGATATATGATGAGTTTATGAGCATTGGGCTATGATAATTAATGACTAGCTGCATGACCCGGCGTAGCACGGGCAATCTTGAATAATGGGATATTCCCGGGCGGAGAGAAGTGAGATCACGTGAGGCCTTGGGATCCATATTTTTTCATGTGCCTGGCTCCATTTTTTTCCAACAAATATTGCCACTTACTTTCCCCAACAAATGTAAATATTCTTTCAAATCCAGTCTTTCTATTACTAATTTTCATATGCCAGCCTCCAGTTTATTTTTTATTGTCGCTATATTTTTATTTTCGCTGTCGGTTATGCTTTTATTGTCGCTAACGTAAACGTTACGTTCCTCCAAACATTTCCTTTGAATCCTATATTGTTTAATTAAAATTTTTAAATCCAACATTTTAATTACTTTAGTTAATAACCCAGCGTTTCTCGGAATCCACATTTTATCATATGCCCGTCTCTGTTTTTTCCCTACAAATATTATCACTAAGCTTCCCCAAAAAACGTAAATCTGTTTTGAATCCTCTCTTGTTGGATTAAAACTTTCAGTTCTAGCCTTTTTACTACCTTAAAGCAGTTTGGTTTGAATGAAAACGCGAGAATTATAATGCTTATAAATTAAAACAGATGAGCATGATATTTGTTTTGCAAAAGAAAAAATAAAACGAAATAAAAACAGAAACGATAAACAATTTAAAAGTACACCAAACTGATAAATTAAACACCAGAAACATATATTTTCGTCTTGCCCGTAATTGAATAATAATGAAAAAAAAACTGGATAAAAATGAATTAATATTTTCCCCCAACAAACGTAAATGTTGCGAAACACCGTACGTCAAAAAATAAAGAAAAATGCAGGAAAACGATTTTTTTCCATTGTTAATAAATCCAAACACAGAAGTTCGCTCAAAAAAAAAATACCAACTAAATAAAAAAATGCAACACCTAATGTGAAAACTAATAAAAGGGGAAAAAAGAAATTGCCGTGAATGAATTCACCATGCTGCCAATAGATGGTAGCACGTCAATTTAATCATTTTGACGTTTTTAATTAATATCTTTTTAACTTTCCTCGGATTATTTTCCATCTTTTGGTTCTTACGGCTAGTTTCAGGATTCAGTGGTTCGTGAGAAGGACATACATACATACGTCTGATGATGTTCGAATTTTAATAGGATATATGATAAATGTTTCTATAATGGGCTATCTCTTATAATGCGTCATTCCTTGAGGTCACGTGACACGTCTTGTCTTACCAATCGACCATTCCTTTGTTCTTCTAAATTTCTTTGGCTCTTCTCTCCTGGCTACGTTGTGCTATGTCTGACAATCGGCTGTTTCTTTGTTCTTTTGTTTTCTTCGGTTTTTCTCTCCAGCCCGCGTTGTGCCATGTGTGACAATCCTCTTTTTCGTTGTTCTTCGATTTCTTCCGCTCTTCTCTTCTGGCCACGTTGTGCCATTACTGTCAATAGGCTATTAATTTGTTCTGTCCTGGCCACTTTTTGCCATAGTTGACAATCGGCGGTTTCTTTCTTCTTCAGTTTCAACAACTCTCCTTTCACGTTTTCTAATTGCCTCCCGTCTACTGGCAGCATCCCCTGTAATTCCTCTTTTTCTTTTAGGCATCGGAAAAAGCGAGAATTGAACAAAGCAAAAATAGTAACTTCCAAATATCAGCTTAAAATAGAAGCTTTTAGAAATATTTAAACTTGATCAAATTATTGAATAATGATTAAAATCACTAACATAACTAATCTACATCTTTCGGCACATAACTTAACAGAAACAAAACACCCCTTTTAATTTCGTTAAAATGATTTTGTTGGACGTTATATCACGGGATAAAAAAAAAGAATTTATACACTTTCAACAATACATTTTTTTTTATTTCTGTCAGCGTCACTTTTTTATTGTTGTTGTAACAATGTTCTTTAAAGTAAACGACTTCAACAATAAAATATATTTTGAATTGCGCTGCAACAATGAAAAGTATTGTTATAAAGTATCCGAAACAATGAATCATTGTTGTCAATTAGTTTTTAATTAATATCTTTTTCACTAATTAAAATTCCGATATTTAAATGGCCGAAATGGCTTCCCTGGATTATTCCCCATCTTTTGGTACCTTCCGCGCGCTTCTCCATTTGGCGGTTTGTGAGAAGATAGGACATACATACATACATTTGTTTACCTTCGAATTTTAATAGAGTAGACTAGCTGTGTGGCCCGCCGTTGCATGGGCTATCTCGAATAATGCATCATTCCCTAACGGAAAGAAGTGAGGTAACGTGACACATGCCCAATATTCTCTCTTAAATAAATAAGGCTAAAAGAGCTGTTCAAACATTCCGCCCACGAAAACGTGTCAAAATGGACTATTTAAAAAAATACAAAAAGATTTGTTATTTTGTAAAAAAAAATTATTCAGTGTCCTAGCGAAATGAAAGGTATATCTCAGAGGTTCCCAACCTTTATTCCCTCGCGCACCTCTTGATTAATTTTTGACATATCCTCCCCCACCGTCTATGCTAAGAAGTTTTTATCAATAATTATAAGGGCTTAGAATAGCTTAAAAGTTAAATAACTCGGATTTGACATTTGCCTGGAAAACATCTGCTCGACTTATTTTATTTTTTATTGCATTTCTACAATAATATTAGTTTAAAGCCAAAACAAATGAAATCAGTATCATAATAATTTTGCATTAACTTATAAGGATTGCTAATAATTACACTCCGTATTAATCAACTATTCAAATGGTATAGTTATTAAATACCAAGGGACTTGGAGAAACAAAGTTCTATAACTTTTTTAATCCCTTATGTTTTCTTGTTTCCGCCATTAACAACTTTATTTCGCGTACCCCAAAATGGTCCTTTGCGTAACCCCAGGGGAATGCATACCACAGGTTGGGAATCTGGTCTATCTAATTCTAGTCTAGCTGTATGGCCCGGCGTTGAACGGGTTACCTCTAATAATGGGATATTCCCGGGTGGAGAGAAGCAAGGTCATGTGAGGCTTCGGGGTCCATATATTTTCATATGGCCCGCCTCTGTTTTTCTCAACAAAAATTGTCGCTTATTTTCCCCAACAAACGTTACGAAGTTAAACACCTTAATACAAAAAAGGAAAGAAAATGATTTTTTTCCCGATATTAATGAATCTAAACACATAAGCTCTCTAAAAAAGAAATACTGTGTGACAATCGGCTATTTCTTTGTTCTTCTGTATCTTCCGCTCTTCTCTTCTGGCCACGTTGTGCCATAGTTGACAATCGGCGGTTTCTTTCTTCGTCAGTTTCAGCAACTCTCCTTCCACGTTTTCTAATTGCCTGCTGTCTACGGGCAGCATCCCGTGTAACTCCTCTTTTTCTTTTAGGCATCGGAAAAAGCGAGAATTGAAGGCAAAAATAGTAACTTCCAAATATCAGCTTAAAATAGCAGCTACCAGAAATATTTAAACTTGATCAAATCAATGAATAATGATTAAAATCACTAACATAACTAATCTACATCTTTCGGCGCATAACTTTACAGAAACAAAACACGCCTGTATATTCGTTAAAATGATTCTGCTTGACGTTATATTACGGGATAAAAAAAAGAATTTATACACTTCCAACAATACATTTTTTATTTCTGTCAGCGTCACTTTTTTATTGTTATTGTAACAATTTTCTTTAAAGTAAACAACTTCAACAACAAAAAATATTTTAAATTGCGCTGTAACAATGAAAAGTATTGTTATAAAGTATCCGAAACAATGAAAAGTATTGTTGTAAATTAGTTTTTAATTAATATCTTTTTTACTAATTGTAATTTCGGAATTTAAATGGCCGAAATGGATTCCTTGGATTATTCCCCATCTTTTGGTACTTTCCGCACGCTTTTCCGTTCGGCGGTTCGCGAGAAGATAGCTGGACATACATACGTTTGTTTACCTTCGAATTTTAATAGGATAGATTACACTTGCTTGCTTATATTGATATTAGATTATTATTTTGTCTAAACAAATTTTGCTCGTTGGTATCCATGATGAAGTAATTTGCGTCTGATTGGCACTGTGCATGGGTGAATGAATGCCTGCTACCCAATGATGCTGGTGTTAAATGTTGAAAGTTGACTCTGAGATATCTAAGGAGATGCAGCTTTTCGCTTTAGTGTGTTGAGCAGGTTTTTGGTAGAATGCGTTTATCTACATGATAAATTATTTTGAAAAGTTAGTGTATTGGTTTTCAGTTAACATTTGTGAACTGTTTGGAATATTGGTTCTGTTGTGTAGTAGTGGTAAAACTTTTAAATATTGCAGTGATTTTAATAGCTTTTTAAAACAAGTGATAAAATATTTTATTAGTGATGTGATAGTGTTGCAGACAGCGGATTAACGTCTGCAGCCTGCTTCACTTGTGGTATTGGGGCTACTTGATGTTGTGTAGCATAGCCCACTCCACTGCATCATAAATCAAAGAAGTTTGCGGCCATAGTGGCTGCAAACGGAAGCTGTGTATATTCCATCCCTACTCGCAGTCTCTCTGAGGCAGTGACTGGGTAGGAAGACCATACAGGGCACAACTAATTAACTGAATTCTTTCTTTTGAAAAAAAGTTGCCATGATGACAGTAAATGCTGAAAATTACACCTTGTCAGAGCCAGAAATGGCTGAACCCACTGGCGTGTGGGGTGTATGCTTATGATTAAAATTGCCTTTTGGCTGTCTGAGCTTTGTATCTTTTGAAAAGATAGACATCTTCATGTTTTTTCTTTAGCTATGCAAGTTGTTGATGTTTCTATTTATAAATATAGGCAGTGGCTTACTAATTGTAATCTCTCAATGTTAACAGCTGTTATAATGGTTTTTTTTTTATGAGTAGAAGTTGTAAAACAGTTTAAAAAACTTTGTAATTTGTCATAATGACCATTTTAAGGCAAGTTGTTGAAAAGTTTATTATTGGTGTAACAGTGTTGCTGGTCGTGGATTAACGTCTGCAGCCTGCTTCACACTTGTGGTATTGGAGCTACTTGATGTTGTGTAGTATAGTCCTGTCCACTGCATCATAAAGCGAAGAAGTTTGCAGCTGTAACGGCTGCGAATGGAAGCTGTGTATATTCCATCCCTACTCGCAGTCTCTCTGAGGCAGTGACTGGGTAGGAAGACCATATAGAGCACATTTTCCAATATTATGTTCTTAAAATTTCAACCATTAATTTTTTATGCTAGATATTTAGAATTTTGCACGGTTTATTTGGATGTTCTGATTTATTGAGCTTTGGATTATAAAAATTCACGATTTCACTTGCTGGTTCCGATTGCGAATGGTTTCTTTTCTTGGAGGAAATTTCATTCGTTGGTACCTGTGATGAGTTAATTTGTGTTTGAATAACACTAATCATAGCTAAATGCCTACTATATGTGCTTGTAAAATGAAGAGTTCCATAATTCTAAATAGTTGCAACTTTACTTCTGTGAATATTTAGATTATCTTCTAATAATAGAAAGAGTTATGGCAGTTTGTTACAAAATCCTTTGTTTTTCAAATATGCAAGTGCTTTATCTTTAAAACAGTTTCTGTAAATGGTGTGTGACATTTTGTTGATTTGATTGTAAGAGGAATTTTATTAATTATATGTTATAGAAATGTACTTTGAATGGTATACTCATGAGAAATGTCTATTCCAGTGAAGTATCTGTCTTTCCTGCGTAAGAGATGTAACATCAACCCATCCCGCGGCCCCTTCCACTTCCGGGCCCCCAGCAAGATCTTCTGGAGGACTGTCCGAGGCATGCTTCCCCACAAGACAAAGCGTGGTGATGCTGCCCTTGAGCGCCTCAAGGTCTTCGAGGGAATCCCACCTCCATATGACAAGAAGAAGAGGATGGTCGTGCCTGCTGCACTCAGAGTGCTGAAGCTGCACCCAAGACGTAAAGTAAGTTCTGTTGTGCTTAAATCTGTTTTGACGTGCCTGCTGGAATTGACTTTAAATTTCAGTTTTTGATGTATATTATGCTGCCAGTGCTAGGGTTGTTCAAATAATAATGAGCTAACAAACCTGAAGCAGCAAAGATTTATTGTGTACAGTAGAACCCCAGTAATCAGAACACCTTTTTAAAATTTCTGAAAAATAACAATTATGAATCGGAAACAAAGCTAATGTTTATTACTAACTTAAAAGAAGTATTTGAAGTGGTCCTTAACCCTCTGAGCACCCAATTATTTTGAACTTTTAGCTATCAGGTTAGAAAACTTAGCCCTTAAAGTAAATAAATGTATCTTTTTTTTGTTTTTAATTATATCCCTGATATCTTAATACTTGATCCATGATTGTTGAAGAAAATATACATTTAAATATGAGCTATCTGCTTATGAACTGAACGTAAAAAGACGTTTGTGCCTCTCTGAGGGTTAAGAATGAATGCAGCACCTTAATTAGTAAAAACAAACTCGTATATCTTCTTTTTGCCCTCAACTTGTTTGCCACTTTATCGTGCGAAACGCTCCATACGCTTTTCACAGATCACCCAAAGTCCATACTCTACTGGGTATATCGAGCATTTTACCAAATTTCCCGGATAATCTGAATTCCCTGGAATCCAAACAGACACAAGTCCCAATTAGTTCTGATTCCCATAGTTCTACTATATTTGAAATTTGTGTGCTGTAATTAATAAATAATTTTATCTCGGGACAATAAATAAGCAGAGTAATGTTCTTATAAAAAGACAATTGAGCCTGTCTTGCAGCGATTTCTTAACCACCTCATTCATGCCAATGTTAAATTGGAATGGTCTCCTCAGAAGTTTTTTCAGACCAAATGCTGTAAAATTGTTAGTTGGAAAGTTTTGACTGATTGTGTATGGAGGGGGGCAAGTACGAGAACATCCTGCTTGAATTGACTATCTGGCAAGTATTGTAATAAAGGAGAGCAATATTGGTGTATGTTTTCTGGGGAATTACTCATTTCAATGAAGTCAATGTTTCCCCATAATCTTGAATTCCAAGCTCTTGCTCAAAATATTTGTTCTTCCAAGGTAGCAGGGAGTTGTAACAACTAATTTGGATGTTTTTCTGCTCATGTTAGTCCTCTTGTGTAAGTTTTCACTGGAGATCACTAGCTGATCTTTCACACTTTGCTAGCATTGTTTAATATATTTGTCATTTGACTGATAATTTTAGTGACTCTTAAAACTGATTTTTGTCGTATTATTGCAAGTGGCTTTTTCCACTTGGGTGTTTCTGTTTATTCCTTTTAAAATTCTGTAAATGTACACCTGATAATTGTGAATTCCTTGCCTAATTAGTGATAACTAGAGGTCACCCAACGGTTGAAATTTGACCGTAATTCATTAAATTTTTAAGTTTGAATGTTATTGAGGTTCTTTTTGTCAAAGAGTTTACCTCTATAATCATTGCATGTAATTTTTTTGAATTTTGTTCTATTACGTCAGCTGCGAGCGTGTACAAATACGTCATTATGTATTAATTTTCGAATTTTTGAAAAATAGAAACAATAGGAAAGAATGAGGTATAGCTGGGCTAAGTCATATTTAAAAAACAATAACGCGTTTTTCGACATTTCCTTCGGGTTTTTTATTGCTATACTGGTGAGGTTTCGCCAAGGCTACACAGTTAATTTGCCTATCTTTTTCAAATTATATAAAATTTAAAGAAAAAGTTAATACAAAAAATGAAATAAAGAATATGTGCTTCGAGTTTTTTATATATTTTTTATTGAAACAAAAAAAAATATAGACTAGGCTGTTAAAAATAAATGTTGTCCGACTGTTGACCACAGACTTTTATGTGTTTGACATTCAGTATGTTCAATTTTATTTAATTTAATGTATTAGTAATACATACTAATATAAATTCCTTAGTGACAATCTCTAGTCTGTGCGACTGTTTTACCACAGACTAAATATGAAACTCCCTCTTAAGAGTGGATTTCACTGCGGGGGGATTAAATCAATTGCAAGTCATTTACTCCGCTAATTTTTTACAGTGTATGAACGTAAAAAATAAATGTTTTATTTAATTTAATGTATTTGTAACACATCATGCATAAATTGTATCTTTCTGCACTCCTTCTCCATATGAACTTTAACTATGCCAAATCCTCCATGCATGCAATGTGCTTAAAAAGGTACAAAGTTTTTTCTTCACATATTAATATATAGATTCTGTGGATGGTAAAAGCTGTATGAAATTTCTTTTAAGGATTAGTATGCATATTTATAACTTCAAGAGATGTTTTGTTACTTCAAATTGGCTTTTTTCCCCCTTTCCTTCTAGTAAGAATTTAATTCGTCATGTAATAAGAAGTGTATACATTTGCTTTTGAAAACGAAAAATAATCACTGAAAATGTAAAATTTATCTTGTGCACAATACAGGACTGTTTATTGTATTTTATGAGAACTAATCACAATTTTTCGTGTTGCAAGGATAGTTATGAGAGTATACAAAATTGGTATAATTCTGGAAATTTATAGGCATCTTCATTTTTGACAGAAAGCTATACTCGTTTCTCATATTGAAGTTATTATAATATTGCTTTATAAGCACTTAAATTAGAAAAGAAAATGATAGCATTATTTTTGGTGACAAGATGAAGCTTTTTTTGTACTGTGTTGTTTTTAGGAATCATTTATTTTTTTTCTCTTGCATTAATTGTTGTTGATTTTGAAGGGGAGGAAATAGTGGATACATATCTGGTTTTATTTTTCAGTATTGCTCATTGAGCCGTCTATCTCATGAAGTTGGCTGGAAATACCAAGGTGTCATTGAAACCTTAGAACTCAAAAGGAAAGCTAAGGCTGCTGCATATTATGGAAAGAAAAAGCGTGATGAGGTAAGAATCGCGTTTTTACCTCCCTTTTTAGATGTCACATGTTGAAACTATTTTATGTTAAGGTACATTTATAAATCCAAATTATGTAACTCTTAAAATTGTTCCTTTTTTTTTTTGCCTTGTGTATTTTGCATTTCACAAGAGCTTTAGTTTTTAATGGTGTTAAAGTCACCCTTTCAGTGTCATGATGAATTTAAATATGCGTTATATGTTGAAGCACACCTTGGATTCTTTTTATTATTATTTTCAAAAAAGAAACTTTCTATTTCTGGAAATATTTCTTCAGGTTTTGATGTGTTTGTAGAAATTGAGTTTTAACTTTTTTCCAAATTTATATTTTATTTCAAATTCTCTAGCGTAGATTGTATTATATCCAGGTTATTGATTCTGGTTGTATTCAGAGTTCTTGAATTTTAGTACCACTGATGATAAAATCACTTGTCATAAGTGCCTTGATGAATTTTAACATGCACTACCAGCTGAGGTACTTAATTTTCAAGAACCTTGAATCATAAAAAATTTACTTATTGTTCATTTTCATAATTTTTTTTTCTGTATATTTGTTTTCCTAAGTGATTGTCTCTTGGATATTTGTACTTATGATGATAAGTCACTTTTACATAGTTATGATGATGAATTTTAACATGCACTACCAACTGAAGTACTTTAAATTTTGAAATGGAGGCCATTTACATTTAGTTTTTATATTTTATTCTTATTTAATAGCTTACTAAACTCGTGAGTTGATATATTTTGTGAGCCATAGAAATTCTGAGACATCCGTGACATATAGACTTAGTGCTGATTGATCCTGCGCAGGGTTGTGGATTTTTTAAATATTTTTTCAAAAAAATCTATTTGGTTTAAATCGAGATTTTTTTATTTTATTTTTATTAATTTTTTAATTATAATTATTATTAATGATTTTTTTAAAACTAAATATATATCTAACATTTGTATATTAGACTATGAGCCCTACAGTCATAGAATTATATATATATATATATATATAAACATACCAGTCATTAAGCTCTACTTTCTTTGAATTAATTAAAAAAAATATTTAAGTAATATAATTATTTAAAAAATATTTGAACTAAATATAAAGAATAATATACTTTTGAAATATAAGACAATTTTATTAAGGAAAAAAGGAACAATATAATAAATTACATTTCTTGACTATAGATATATTGTTGTATGTTAGAATATTAGAGAATTTGACACTCAGCTGTTCATTTGTTTCATTGCAAACACAAAGTTTTGAAGCTTTCTCTACTCCTAATCTGTTTCACCCAAAACAACACAAAACATTAAATAAAAAATTTTCTAGATTAAATTTTTAAATTCAGGCTTCGAGGTGCATTGAGTCACCATCTGGACTACTTGTGCACCAAATTTCATGACTAAGTGCGATAGATTTGCCTGGACGTTGTGCGCATGCACACAGACATTGCCTTTTAAAGTATAGATCATAGTTTAAATCACACTATGTTGATGTTTGTATTGCTTAATAATCTTACATTTGAGCGTTATTGCAATATAAAAACTTTCTTGTCCCCAACACTATTTAGTTTTCTCCAATATTATGAAAAATGAAAGATTATTTAAAATTCAGTTATTTAATTAATGAAACTCGCAGCATTTTACTATGTTCTTTGTGAACATGATCCTTTCTGCAATATTTTATTTTAAAAAGGAGCCTCTCATACTTTGGATTTTATTGTGTTGCTCATTAGAGATTTATTTAAAATTTAGTTTGCTTGTGTTCTCAAAAATAAAGATATAGATTCTGACATCAATTCAATGAAATATTTTTTTGTTATATATATTCTTTCTTTAAATATACATTTAAAAATATTTTAAAATTGCTATTTAAAAATGCATGAACAATTTTATTTCATTAAAGCAGATTAACTTGATATTTAAAATAGTGATTTAAATCGGCGATTTTTATCAACTGATTTAAATCGTCACAACCCTGATCTTGCAAGGATTTAAATCAGTTGTTCATATTTCATGAATCAGTTTTAGTACCTGTGATGGAAAAAAAAAATATATTTTTATGTTCCTTTTTGTAGAATTTGAATTTTTATTTTAAATAGATATTTAAAAAATTGGTGAAGTTCAGTTAGCAAAAAAAATAAAAAAATAAATATTAGATTGTTAATGTACTGATGATGATGAATCACATTTTCATAGTTATACTGTGATGAATTCAACATGCACTACCAACTGAAGTACTCTGAAAATAGGGGCCTCGTGGTTTCCTACATGTATTCTGTACTTGATCCATTTAGGTTTAGCATACAATTTGAATATATATATATATTCAAATATATATATGAAGAGCTTGCTTATGATGATAAACACTTTCAGAATTGTTATTGATGAATTTAACATGCACTACCAACTGAAGCTTTCAGCTCTTAACAAGCTAGCGTATGAAAATACATCCTATACATCTTTTAAATTAGGAAGTCCAACGGTAGTTTATTTTGCGATAATATTGGACGATTCCCAGAAAAATATGAATGAATAATTGAGTATGTAATACTCAACTTTAAGTTTAAATTGTTTATGAGGATTCCAGTTGCAAATACAGGAACTAAATTTTGTAAAATTGTTTAATTAACGATTTAATTCAAAATTAATAAATGTTTTTAAGGAATGATTTTGCCTGTGATGAAAAATTACTTTCATATTCCAAGTGATGAACTTAACATGCACTACCAACTGAAAGGCAATTTGTTGATATATGTGAAAGTATTATTTTTAAAAAAATTTTTTGCTTTTAATTATTTTAATTCTGTTTTTCTTCCCTTTTTAGAAACTGAAGCAGTTAGCTAAACAGAAAGTGGCAAAAGCTATTGAACCACAAAGACAAATCCTGCAGTCTTATGGATATGATGTATAGTTGAAACTGCATTAAAAATGTTTTTGAATTAACTGTTTTCTATCTGTTCATTTGATACTGAATTTTTTAATCCTTTGCACCCAAGAAAGTAATTAGTTGAATAATTATTTATAGAATACTTATCATTTTAGTGTTTTGAGACTTTCAATAAGTATTTAATTTTTCAAGAATGATTCAAAATTTAAACATTGCAAAATGGCAACTTGGATGCAGATAAATTGATATAAAATATCTATGAAAATATATTTCTGTAGGAATGTAATGCTCAAGATAAAATGTTTTCTCTATATAGAAAGTTTTTTATTTAATAAAAAGTGAACTAAATGAATGTGTTTAACCTTCTTTACACTTCATAGTATTTGTGTAAAATTTGAAGAAAATGCATGGAATAGTTTGGATTTCTACAGTGTAAAAACTATTTGATATTCTTTTATTTACAAAGATTTATTCCTAATATAGGAAGTTTCTATGGTAAACATCCAACATGAATTTAATTTTTAAAAAATCAAATTCTTGTCTTCACAAGTTAGAAATTTTTTTCAAATTTCTTGACAAGTTTGGTTAGGAAGTTATATAATCAGACTTTTTAATGGTTTTGAATTGGTTTATTTTTACAGCCAAGTACAGACATAAATTGTAGAATTAATAAAATTGAAAAATGAATTGACAATCATATTTTTCATCTGTAGTGGCTCGCCATCTTTTGAATGGACAGGTAACCTAAAAATACAAAGTTATAATAAAAACATTGCTACATTTAACTATTTGAAATGTTAAATGGAACCAGATAATTCTGGATTAACTTTTTGAGTTTTTTTTATAGAATTGTCTGCTTTTTCTTTAAAGCAGATCTGTGCATTTGGATTTTTCTTGTATTCTATAGAAAAAAAGGGTTATTTCACCACATGGCACTTCTTGACGAGTTTTTAAAAATATTTCTTGGAACCCTAATGGTTAATATCCAATTGAGTTTTATTTATAAGGGAAATATTTTGTTGTTGCATGTTTCCTTTCATTTAAGACCAGGTCTGTGAAGAAAAAAATTTAGTGCATTATAAATATTTAATGCTTTGTAAAATTTATTTTTACTCTCATTTAATTTGTTTCATCTACATTTTTTAAAATCGAATTTATTGAAATTTCAGTCGGTCACTTCCTGGTAACTGAGTTTTGAAACTTTGAATGCTTGTATATTCTTGATGGCAATATAATCTTAATATTTTTTTAACTTAACATGTTCAAGGTGGCGTTGCAATTCATGTTTTTCTCCCATGGGCGGCACCAAACTAAAGTAGTAAATGAAATTTTACTGCAATGATAAACATTGCTACTTTTTTTTTTTTTTTTACCACTATTGCCGACATTTTGATTTGAAATGTTTTAAAAAATTGCGTAGAAGTAAAAGGATTATGTTTATGATATTGAGTTGAAATAAATAATACTTTTTCAAATGTATGTTAAATTTTCAACTATATGGAAATTTTTTCTAGTTGCTAAACGAATTAAATTGTTGGTGGTACCAACCGCCTGATGAAAGCCACCGGTGGTACTCGCTGGTATGAATGCGCTAAATATCAATTTAAAATCATTCAAAATATGATTAATATTATACCAAAATATATTAATTATATTTTGGCTCCATATGAGTGGTCAACTGTCATTGAATTCGAGAAGAAATTGGTTACGAGATTTCATATTGCTAATATAATACAGGGTTCCCAAGGTCCTTGAAAACTCCTGGAATTTTATTTGCCATACTTGGGGCCCAGGAAAACTACTTGATTTTTTTGTTGGGTCCTTGAAAAATTCGAAATGTATTCTGTCTTGAGAATTCCACCACCCGAAAAAGGGTGTTGCTATGAGAACGCTGTCAGTTAGCATTCTTTTCTCTAGTTTTCAACTAACTTTCGGTCTTTTTCTGTAATTTTGAGTCGTTTCTATGAGGGCTACTAGTATGAATCTCGCAGGAAAAGGGAGGCCTTCCCCTTCGAAAATTCTGCAACATGTTTTCCAAACTGAAAAATTACGGAAGTGCGAAAAATATATTAAGTAATTTGTACAGGGTTCGTACTCCTCCTGAAAAACTGAATTTTGCTTTTTTTTTTCTAAGGGCCCTGAAAATTGTGTTTTTTATCCTGATATTTCTTTTTGTCTCCTGAAAAATTACAATCAAAGAGCACAAGATAAAATTATGATAAAACACAAAAATATAACGTTTCTGTTTTTCGTTAATAAGGAATTAGCAGACAAGGATGTTTTCACACTCGGACAGGATAGTCGGAAAAACATCATAACAATGATAAAACATTTCATGCAGAAATGTTCTGTGAATTACACACTAGTAAAACATGCGATTTGCATTGATCCACGAGTAATGGCTGGATATCTCGAAAAAGCAAAGGAAAAAATGAAAAAGGTATTGTGTTGTCGCAAAATAAATGTATTTTGGAAAAAGATTGCGACAAAATTTTGTTATTCTATGCAAATTTTCTGTTCAATATTGTAAAGCCAAATTCATTTGAATTTACTTCTTTCAATCCAAAGAGTGATTCACTTGATACTTTTTTTACAAACTTATTTTAGCAATAATCATTATGAAAAAGTTTGGAAGATTATCAAAATGGTATTAATACTGTCACACGGAGATTTTTCAGTGAACAAGGCCCTGGAAATAGAAAATTTAAAAGATGCTTCATATATTTCTCAGCTTGTAATTCATGAATTTATTAAGCGGTCTGGGGCTATTTATGACTTAAAAATTGCTAAAGAAATGAGGACAACTGCCACCTCAGCTAGAGCAAAATACATGCAGTATTTAGAAAGTGAAAGATCCAAAGAAAAAACTGAAACGAAAAGCTCTAGAGGAGGAAATAGATTATTTAAAACAAAAGGAAATGTTCCTGCGAAAGGACATACACCGAACAAATGAGGAAGCAAATGATTTGAAATTTATTTATTCTCAATCGCATGAACTAAGAAAAACAATTACTGAAAAAGAAATTAAAATAAATACCTTGGATGTAAAATTAAATGAAAAAAGTTTGGAATTAAAAGATATTTAATTTGATTACCAGTTTGGGGCCGTTCAAATATTACGTAAGCATGTTTTTGGCAATTTTTGACCTCCCCTACCCCCTTGTCAGCAAAAATAAGCAAATTGCAAACCCCCTCTTATAATTACGTAAGCAAATGGAAACCCCCCCCCTCAAAAAAAAAAAAAAAAAAAACAAAACGTATAACAGTAATATTCAAATTTTAAAAATTTTAGGACTTAATTCAAATAAAAAACTCTAACTCGGCTTAGAAAGAAATATATATATATTTAATTTCCTTACAATTTTATTTAAGAAAATTTCTTAGTTCATCACAATTTTAAAAAATCAAGTTTAATTTTCTTTCGCCAAATTTAATTTTTCTTTCAAATTTAATTTTTTTATTAAATTATTTTTGCAAGTTACAAGAGATTTTCGGAAATAAAGCGGTTTTAATGTCTTACGTAAGCATCACTCATATCCCCTCTCCCCCCTTGGGAGCGAAAATTAGCAAATGGCAACCCCCCCCCCCCCCCCTTAGGTGCTTACGTAATATTTGGACAGACCCTTTCATGGTTTTTCTATCAATTTATTAACTCGTATTTTAAGGAGTTTTTGTTGTGTTAAATTTGTAATATATCTTCTATGTTTTATATTATACTTTATCATCTAATAGGCTGAATTTGCAAAAATGCGACATTTATTTAAAAATGTGTGTGACAATTCGTTAAGTTGATTCAATTTAGAGGTCCTTATTTTTTGGTTTTTTTAGTCCTTAAAAGTCCTTGATTTTTCTTTAAGGAAATGTGTATGAACCCTGTAATGCTTAGTAGTTGTGTAAAATTAGCATCTAGTAGTAGTACATTATAACTAATGCTAAGGGTGCTTGAATAGTGATCTCGAAACTCACTTTGCACTGTAGATTTTGGTTTACTAACTACAAAATGTGCCTTTCATACTCTTCACTTAAGCATCTAAAATTTATAAGTAAGAAAGTGATGACGCATTTGAGCGTTAAAGTTGAAAAGATTTGATTTAAATTTTCTTTTTCATTTTTGTGTCCTAAAATATGTAATTTTATGGTCCTTGATTTTTTTTAAAAAAAGGTCCTTGAAAGTCCTTGAGAACTCCTTGAATTTTTTTCTTCAATAAAAGTGGGAACCCTGCAATAGCCCAGATCCGTCTCTCGGTAACGCTTTGACCTCACCAACAATAATACTTGCGCCATAGTACTGTGAGACATTAAACAGCATTATTTCATTGTTTAAATTTCGGTAATTTTAAATTTAAAAGAGTAATTGTTCTAATTTCTATTTTAATAGCGAAATAAAATTTGCTATCGATTGATTTAAGATTTACAGGGATGAGATTCTTCCGCTTTTTCGCGGATTTCCTTTTAAATTTTTTTTCTCTCAAAATTCCGTGTCCCCCCCCGCAAAAATTTGCTTTTTCTTCCGAAAATTCCGCTTTTACACAAAGAAAAGAATCCTATCTTACGTTTTCGAAAGAAAATTCTAGGAAAATATGTTCGATAGTGCGGCTTTACTCCATTGGCTAGGAAACTGATTCATCTTCTACTGACGAATCAACATTATATGAACAAGGATGAACATTCCAACATTCAAAGTATTAAGAACCACCTTTTTGCAGAAAACAAAACCTGTGTGGCATATTTTGCAAAAAGAAAAAATATTTTTTTGCATGAAAATGATGACAAAAATTAGTTGAAAACTTAAGGTCATCTTGTAGGGCATACCAAGATGAAGAAATAAAAAAATGGAACAAAAGCAAATAAAGTACATAAAAAAAGAAAAAAAACCCTGTCAGAAGAGGCAGCTAAAAAGTTGTTTGCAAATGCATCAAAAATGCAGAGGATAAGACAAAAAAAAAATCCTCAAAATAAAAAAATAAACAGATGATTTACCTAGGCATTCTAGAGATAATGTAGTCCCGACAACTATGCCAGTAATTAGACAGTTACAAATGAAGACTGTGCAAAAACTTTAGACTTTATTGAAAATGAACTTGCAGAGGATGCAAACATGTCCTTTATTGAAGAATTGAAATCTGTCAAAGGTAGGAGTCCTCCAAAACAAGGGCTGAAGTGTGTTAATGGAGATCTGCTACCAGCAAAAGCCACACAAATAGAAAAACGAAAGCAAACCACTTCTGTAACAATTAAGGAAATGTTTCAAATAACAATAATGCTAAATGAATCTGTCATTGTAACCGTACAATTTCTCGACCCCTCTCACTTTATAAGGTGCAAAATCATTGTGCTGTTACTTTTGCAAAAATGTATAAAAATAAAAGAAATAAAACAGAATTCGGTATATGATACATTATTATAATTTATAAAGAGCTAATACACTTTATACAATTGCATGACGCAAAAAAATTATTTGTCCTTATTTTTATTTATTATTTGAGCTAGCTTTTAGCAAAAGGCTATTAAATATAATTCTTCTTGGACTTCTGTTGGGTGAATGTTGCATCTCGGTGATGTACAGGTGGTAAATATGTTTTAATGTCTAATTTTGTATTTGAAGATGCCCCTGATAATGTGTTAAACTTGTTTGTTAACTTTTAATGCGAAGGATTTAATAATAATTTAATATTTTTCTTATTTATACGTACTGACTTATAAATAATTAAGTTATTAATTATTATAGTGTAATATTTTCATCATGTTGCATGTTTTGATGTTTTACTTCTTTCGCGTATAAATTATGGTACAAATTTTTTGCTCGCGTATGATTTCAGTCTTTTTGCTTTTTTGCCAATCTCATCCCTGAATTTATCTTGCTGTGATTGATAGTTCCCGAGAAATTTTAAATTATATTGATCATTTATTTCAAATCAATTTCTGTTTTTTAATAGAAAGTAGTAAATCAAGTCAGTGGTATATCATGCATGTGATATAGTTTGGTTGCCACAATGCATCTGATTATTTATTGCAATCGTGATGATATAATTTGATAATATTTTTTGGCACCGTTTTGGCAAGCAGAGAAGTGCTTTGTTTTGATTAGAATTTCGAAAAAGAATTCCTTTGAAATTTCAACTTGTGTTGGACAAGCTGAAAATTTCATGGTTATTGAATTATAACAAGATTGTTAAACAACGAAAAATACTTCACACGGAATGTTGTTTACCAAGAGGTTTTTTTGATAAAGAAATGACAGGAGCCTATGATGACGAAATTCAAAGTTTCATAACTTGGTAAATTTTAGTCTAATCAAACCTGAAATTGAGCCTATATTCTGATCCAGTTTTTTACCCGTTTATTGGATTTTTTAAAAAAAAAACTGGTTTTCGGTTAAAACCGGCAGGTTTTTCATATCCCTACTCAAGGTTTGATGCGTAGGTTTATTTTTAATGAGGGAATAGATAATCCCACAGGGGACGTGGGTATTTCTTGTGTTTCCTGAAAATTCATACCAATATTTCAAATCTAAAACCAAAGAAGTGCTTACCATCAATTCTGGACCCGCATCATGTTTCCTGCACCAACCAAGACCACAGCTAAGAGAATAAATAATTGTTAACTAGAGGTTGCCCAGCGGTCGAAATTCGACCGTAATTCATTAAATTTTTAAGTTTGAACGTTATTGAGATTATTTATTTTTTTTATTGAAACAAAAAAAAAAGCGGTTAAAAAAATAAAATGTCCGATTGTTGACCAGACTTTTATGTGTTGGACATTCAGTATGAACGTAAACAATGAATGTTTTATTTTATTTAATGTATTAGTAATACGTACTATATATAAATTCCTTGGAGACATATCCACTCTGTGCGACTGTTTGACCACAGACTAATATGTGTTGACATTGACGGATTTAAATCATCTTCATTTTGTATTGCACTCCGAAGAGTTTTTTTTAATAAATCTAAATAAACTCCCTCTTGGAGTAGATTTCACTGTGGGGAGATTAAATCAATTACAAATAATTTACTCCACTAATTTTTTACAGGGTAGGAACATAAACAATGAATGTTTAATTTAATACATTTGTAACACATTATGCATAAATTTTATTTTTCTGCACTCCTTCTCCATATGAACTTTATCTGTACCAAATCTCACACTCCTCCGTGTGCGCAATGTGCTTAAAAAGGGGTATAAAATTGTTTCTTCATGTATTAATATATAGATAATGAAGATTTAAACTAAATCTCTAATTAGCTCCTTTCTTCTGAACAAGTGGCCAATTATGTAAAATTTGAACGTGGTTTAAGGCACCTAAAAATTCACAGGTTATATGTATATGTTTTTTGTAATTTATTAAAATTAAATGTATCTGATTAATGACTATCTAATAATAATTCATAACGAATCTGTAATTGTAAAATGTTAGAGGAAGGTGGCTGAATTAGGATTGCCTGAACATTTTTTAATGTGATTGATAGAGAAGTAATTTTAATAAAAGATTTCTTTGTACTTGATCTTTAAAACAATTAACTTTTTATGAAATGGACTTTAACTATTGATACGGGAACGCCTTTTGCTTGAAGGGACGTATGGGAACATCCCATATGTCCCTTCAAGCAAAAGACGGCCATCTGAATATCACTCTTAAAATTTCTATCCCCTTTCGGAGGCCGCGGTGGCCTAGTGGTAAGGTCTCGGGACCGGAGGGTCGCAGGCTCGAAACCCGATTCCACTGAAGATCCGCCGTGTATGGGGCCTGTTGCACGCTAAATCATACGCAGTGGCCAAACGTCCTCCCGTTGGTGTGGCGCGGAAGTTTGGAGAGGGGGGTGCCAGCTCAGGTGTCGTCCTCGTCATCTGACTGCGGTTCAAAATTACGAGGTCCGTCCCTAAATAGCCCTCGTGTTGCTTCAAAACGGGACGTTAATATAACCTAACCTAACCTATCCCCTTTCGTTAAGTGTGATTGATTTCACACCTGCGGACTGTTCTATCTTCATTAATAGTTACGATTAATATAATTTTACAAAAGAGTATTAAAAATTAATTAAACTTTTGTATTAGACAGAATGGCGCATATGCAGCAACTTCTAATAAAATACAAATACAGATAATAGAATACAAAAAAAAAAAGAAAAATACAGAAGAAGTACACAATAGCGATAACAATACACCTTTTTCCACGCCCAATGCAGCAGCATCCAGTGATTGCAACAGCAATACTGTCCTACAATTAATCAACACTTGACAGAAAATTTATCCATATTAGAACTCTGATAGCGAGTGGTCTTCGAAAAAGTTCGCCATCCGAGTTCTCTTCCATTTTAATTGTTTTTCCTTTTATAATTCTAATAGTTTTCTTTTATTTGTTTTAATTATTAGAGCACATTAGATTTTTTTGTTGTTTAATTCTATAGTGAATTGTTGGTTAATTGTAGGACAGTATTGCTGATGCAATCACTGGATGCTGCTGCGTTGGGCGCACAAAAAGGTGTATTGTTATCGCTATTGTTTAATTCATCTGTTTCTTCTGTATTTTTCTTATTCTTTTTTTTGTATTCTATTATCTATCTACATTAAGTGGCTCGCCATTATATGCTTGGGGAAAAGGGTTTTTTTCTTAGAATTTGGACAGTGTCAGATGTCATTGTTTTTGAGGTGGGGAGTGTATTTCCCTTATCCTTGATAGGGAAGCTTGGGAGTTCCCGTATTTTGAGGTACCTTCATTCAAACAGTCTTAGGAATAAGAGGTGGAAAAACAACATAGAAAATTGTTCCGTAGGTCCGACTAAAGAAACTGGTTCCCAAATTGGACCACAATTAAAGTAGAAATATTTAATATTCTAAAATTCACAGCACACAATGTATGAACCTAATTATGACATTTTATCCACTGTATCATTTCTTTTGTTTCCTCAGATTTGGTGCAAAACCAAGTAGCCTTAATTTTTGTTCTTTTTGAACTGACATTTGATTTCTTGAATGTCCTTTTATTGAGTTATTCGACTTCCAGTCTAAGGGGACTACTATTGATTATAACT